>PVJX010008004.1:0-67881 GCA_004027295.1 Dolichotis patagonum | reverse complement strand
GGCACCCCGAGTCAACCGCATGGTACAGGTCCTGAGGTGCCAGGGTCTCTTCCCTGCAGGCCCCCTAAAGTCCGCCATACTCACCTGCTATTTCTTTCTGATGAATTGACCATTCCATTTCCAAAGTTCTGAAATGGTCAACAGACCACAGAAAGAATTCTCTTTAGGCTCCTGTTTGAAATCAGCAGCTACAGCGATCTGCTGGCCTTGCTTCAGGGCCACAAGGTTTTTTTTAAAATCATGAATGGATATTGGGTTTTGATTAACTAACTTTCCAGCGCACTCAGGTTCTTCTTTGCACTCTTATTTTCCATGAATTAAATGTTTGGTATAATACTTTTTACTTTAGTGAGTATTTGTATAAACTTAAAGTTTCTCTGTTTTTAAAAAATTTTAATTTTAGCTCAGTGGCACAGTGCCTGCCTGGCAAGAGCAAGGTCCTGAGTTTGATTCCTGGTATCAAAAAAAATTGTTTTTAAAAAAATTGTGTGTGTTTTTCTAATGTGTAAAACCTTTTGTGAATCTTCGCTCCCAAACCAAGAAATAGAATTTTACTAATACTTCAATACCATAATTGTCCCTCTCCTGCGTACCTAATATACTGCATTTTGCGTAAAGCATTTCCTTTCTTTATTGTTTTACCCGATGTGATCCCTTATCATATTAGGCTTTTGGTTCATTTTGAATTTTATACAAATGAATCACACTGTGTTCATTTCTCTTGATTTTTTCTGGTTCATTATGTGTACGAAATTCATTTATGTTGATGCACATAACTAGTTTCTGGTATTTCAGCTATTTGACTATTCTACATCCTTTTAGAGTTCATTGTATTTTAGATGGACATTTGGATTGTTTCTGTTTTTTTTTCTTCTCATATGTAATACTGCTGTGAATATTCTTACACATGTCTTCTGGTGTATGCATGAAAGAGATTTTCAAGGCCCTTACTGATAGTGAAGCCGGGCACGTAGAACATAGCTTTTCACGGTATTGCCTGTTTTCCAAAATACTTGTGCCAGGAGCTCCCCCATCCACGTTTACTTCCTGTCTTTCTCAGTGCTTGGCATTATGCTTGTCCTTAGTTTTTGCCTATTTAGTGAGTATGGGCTTCCATCTCTTTGTGGTCTTAAGATTCATCTTCTTTTTTTGAAAAAAATATATTTTTTTTGTACTGGAGCTTGAACCAGGACCTTTACACAGAGCTACGTCTGTATCCCTTTTTGTTTGCTGCTTTATTTTTAATTTGGAGACAGAGTCTTACTAAGTTGCTAAACTTACCAGTTTGGGCTAAAATTTGTGATCCTTCTGCTACAGCCTTCCAGGGTACTAACCTTACAGGCGTGTGCCACCACGTTCAGCTACATACGTTTTTCCTGTATACTTCTTCTATTCCTATTTTATTATTTTATGCTTTTCTTTTTCATATTTCTACTAAATATTATGGATGCTAATTCTTTTTTCATTCTATGGGCTATAATTTTTTTGTTTATAGCTTGTTTTTATTTATGAAACATTCTTTATTTGAAAGTCAAATGCATCATTCTCGTATTTGATTGTCTAAATCTTTATAGTTTTACCTTTGATATTTATATCTTTAGTTCATCAAGAATTAAGGGAATCTTTACATACATAGAAAAGGAGGAAGTAATAAAGTGGCCCCTTCTCATATACCTGTTACTCAAATTCAAAAAAGTACAATTTTGCTTCATCTTTTCTATCTTTTTTACTTTTTATTTGGGGACAGGGAAAGTATTTTAAACAGATACCAGCATCAAGTTAATTTTGTCTCTGAAGATTTCAGTTTTACTGATGTTTTATGTGCTTGATGTATGAGTTATTGAAGAGGTATTTTATTGTAGTTTTATCAGTTTTTTGCTTTATAGATAATATTAAATATATTAAAATGTTTAATGTTGTTATGTCTTTCTGGTGCAGAAAATGATATTATGAAGAGATCTTCTTTATTTTCTGTGATCTCTCTTTCCCTGAAGTTTCTTGTATCTGATATATTTTTTTCATGTCCATATTATTTTCTTATTTTAAAGAGAAGAAAGAAAAAACAGAAAAATCAAGAAGCAAACAAACCTAAAAAACACCAACAAAAGCAAAATGATGACAACAACAACAAAAACAACAGTAGCTATATAGGTTTTCAAAACAAGAGGATAGAAATTTAACAGTGGTTGTTACACTGTGTATTGTTATCTTCAAGATAGTCACTCAGGTCACCAGATACAGGAATAAAATAAAACAGTAAAATGGAACAAAACATTGGATTTCAAGAACAAGACAGGAGGAAATCCCCCACAATTGCCACAGTGCACACTGCCATCCCCCAAATAGATGCCTGACCCCCAGCCCCAGGCCTGCAGAGTCCGTCAGTCCATACAAGCATCAAGCTGTTCCTTCACCTCAGTTGCTGTCTTCTCACCCTGAGTCCTCTGAATCAGCCAGTTACTTACTGGGGACTGGGGGCAGGGGGGGATACTCTTTTAGTGTCCCAGCCCATGCACTGGCTGGCTCATGGAAAGATGAGGTTTTTCTTCCGGTTGAGTCTCTTTCTGATTGCCATGGCAGAGTCTGTCTCACAGGAAGGTGTGCACCTGATATTAAATACAGTGTAACCATACCTTTTCTTCCATACCAGGTATGGTACTGTTCTCTTTTTATTTTCAAGTTTTTGTATCATTGTCTTAACGTGTATCTTATAAGAATATAGGTGGCTTTTGTAATTTTTTTCTAGTCTATTATTTAACTGGAAAATTTAGCCAACTTACATATATTTTAAGTACTTACATATTTTAATAATATTTTTTTGTTACCTTACTTTGTTCTTTTGCCCTGTATTTCCTTTGTTTCTCCTTTTTTTCCTTTATTTTTTCCTCTATTACTTTCAAAGTTATGGATTCTCCTTTTATTGGTAACCTTAGCAGTTTTAGCATGCGTATTCAATTTATTATATTTTGAAGTTCATTAATATCTCTTCTATTTAAATATTTTTGGCCCCTCTTAATTTGTGTGCTGTCAGTAATGCAGTAAATGCATTTTAATATACCATTTCTAAAAAAAATCTGACCACAGATTATTGTTGTTGTCTTAAAAGTCAGTGTTTTGTTAAAATAACCCACATATTTATACTTTTTTTTCTTGTTTCATATCTCAGATCTCAAGCACAAACAGATCATTTTTATAATGCCTTCAGAAATTCCTTTTAAACAGTCGGTGAGAAATTCTTTTTATTTCTTTCAAATTTTGTTTTTCTCTCATTCATGAAAATATTCTCTATATAATTCTATTTTATCTATCACATTACACTTATTGTTTACTGTTTTGTCTGTAAATAATTTAGCTTCAGTTTCTTTTGAATTCATTGTCTTTCTTATTCTTGGTCTTTTGAAGGAGATTTTTCTTTCTGATCCCTTTTGAAATACTCTTTTTAGGGGGCCTATAACACTTCACAGTGATATTTCAGTGTAAATTCTGTTTGAGATTTGTTGTACTTCTTGTTAATTTATGTTACTGTCTTTTTCTTGAAAATTTGAAGAGAAATTGCTGAGAATATTACCCTGCTTCTTTCTCTGAACTATTATGCAACTTGGATTCTTATTAACTCTTTTGACTGTTCTCCATATCTCTTAACATTTTTCTTATATGTTCCTTTTCTTTGATGACTGTGGCTTGAACAAAATTTCCCTTAGTGTTTACTAATTCTCTTTTAGTTCATTTAATCTGCTTTTAAATCTGTCTGTTGCATTTTTTGTCATTGTTGTTTCTAGTAATACATGGCTTACTTTGCTTTGTGGTGTTTTCTTTCTTTGTGAGTGAATGAGAATGCAGTTTATGTGTATGTGTGTGTGGTAGGAGTTTAATTTTCTCAGGACACTGTCTTGGAGAATTCATGAAATCTGGAATAAAGTTGGGTTTTTCCAGGGAAAACTTTATTTGGTTCTGTTGTATGCCCATGGCTCCTTTCAGCTCTCAACCTCTTAAAATAAGTTCTAGACTTGAAGATTTTCAAAACAGCTAAGTAATATTCTAAATTATTACCTGTATGAAGGTTCACGGTATGCCTTTTGTTTTTCTTTTTTAATACTTGCTTTGGAACATGACGTGTCAGTCTTCATGCTGAGGGTTGTAGGTTTTTGAGGTTCTAGCTTTTTTAGGGTTTCCAGACACCTCTCCATAGGTGGGTCAGTGTTACTTGTCTCCTGTCCCCAAAGACCTACAGAACCAGAAAGTTAGTAATTGAATTTACCCAGCTAGCCACATGCCTTCAGAGTGAAAAGCAGTTTTAGATTCGGTTAACCTTTCTCAGTTCATGTCTTCATTTGACTTTTGTCCTGAATATTCCTGGCTTTTTATTACTGGCTTATGTATGGATTTAAGAAGATGATGATATATCGAATATTAATGAAGATTCATGATCTAACGTGTGCTGAAAATAGGAGAATCTCTGTGTTTTTATTTTTCTATTCCCAACCAGACTGTGCGTGAGAGGAGCTGCCTCCCCATCCTCCCTGCCCTTCTCTGTGGTCTGGTACCTAGAATTCAGTGGACTCAGTCCTACAGGTAGATGTATCGCTACAAAGTGCATTAAGGCCTTGCACTTCACATATTTTGTGTGTTACATTTTTAAGCTTGTCATTTATTTGGTGAGGTATATGTCACTATTGTCTCTGTTTTTCAAACTGGTAAAATAAGACTTGAGGAAGGACCTGGACATGAATCTGGTGATTAGCAGGGATAAGATTTAGATTCATGACTTTTGGTTTGTAACACAAATCTGTTCCACTGCGCCACTTTTTGTTTAATATTGTTGACATTGGACATCTCCTGATTATTTGATCGAGGTACAAAAATTCTTGAGAAACCAGCAGGATAATATGTAGATGAAATTCTTTTCAGATTCTCACCTGAAAAATATTTTTAGCAATTCGTTTAAGCTTTCATCAGTGACATAAAGCAGTATATTTACTTCTGTTCCAGAAACAGTAAAGACACAAGTTGCTGTTTTGCCACTGCAGCATTGTGAGATACTTTGGTTGTCAGATAAAGGTGATTGTTGTCTTTTCCAACAGGTGTGTATGTAATATAGACTGCAGTGGGTACAGCTTTAATCCTGTGTGTGCTTCTGATGGGAGCTCCTATAACAACCCCTGTTTTGTTCGGGAGGCATCTTGTTTAAAGCAAGAACAGATTGATATAAGGCACCTTGGCCATTGCACAGGTAAGATGCATCCTGCTCATCTAGAGACCTATCATTAACATTACTTGTCTTTAATCTTACTTGGTAGTGTTTTAAATTTTTAAAGTGAGGAATCTTTGGAATCTTATTATTACATTTTCAGAATTTCTTGTTATTTAGATATGTTTTTCCATTTATTTTCATCTTCTTAAAGTAGAAGCCTTGCTTCTTGGTTATTTGCTTATTGAGGTGAACAAAATGAAGTTTTAGGTGTATTTATAGTTCTAAGGTGTCACAAATTTTATTATAGCTAAGAGTTTATTTTAGTTTCAGCAAAAAACATGTTACCATATGTTTCTCAACCTTTTTTGTAGAGATAGTTTACAGAGTTGGTGCAAAGTCACAAAATATAAATTATTACTTTCAGAGTAGGCAGAAATCTTAAAGACATAGGTGTAGATAGAGAGATCATGAACAGAACCCAGACTGCATTGGATATATTTCAAAGAATCAAAAAGCGAGATCTTGTCTTACTAAAAAGCTTTTTGCGCAGCAAAAGAAATCACCAATAAAGTGAAAAACCAACCCACAGAGTGGGAAAAATTTTTAACCAATTGTCCCTCAGACAAAGGACTTATTCTTAGAACATATAAAGAATTAAAAAAAAAAAATCAGGCTCCCCCAAATTCAAAGATCCAATCTAAAAATGGCACCCGAAATGAATTCACACTTCTCAGATGAAGAAATACAAATGGCAAATAAATACATAAAAAATGTTCAACATCACTGGTCATTTGAGAAATACAAATTAAAACAACACTGAGATTCCATCTCACCCCATAAAGAATGGCTACCATCAAGAAATCAGTCAGTAACAAATGTTGGTGGAGCTGTGGGGAAAAGGAACCCTTCTCTAATGTTAAGAGTGTAGACTGGTACAACCACCATGGAAATTAGTGTGGAGATTCTTCAAAAAACTAGGATTAGAGGTTCTATTCCACACAGCTATTCCCCTTCTGAGTATCTTCCCAGAATAAAAACATCGTACCACAGTAATACATGTTCATCCACGTTTATAGCAGCACAATTTGTGTAATAGCTGAATCTTGGAAACAACCCAAATGCCCATCAATCAAAGAATGAATAAAAAATACGTTGTCTTTTTATACAATGGAGTACTACTCAGCCATAAAGAAGCAAAAACTGGGGACTTCTGTAGGTAAATGGATGCAACTTGAGACCATACTCATGAGTGAAATATATCAGACTCACATGTGTAAACATTGTATTATCTTCTTTGTGTGAGAAATTGAAAGAATAAATAAGGTCCAAAATGTACAATAGATATTGTGAAATGGTAAGAAACTGTTCAGAAGAGAAAAGGAACTAGGGTGGGTAAAAGGGGACAGCAGAGCAAAGGGAAGAAATGCAAGTCAGTAGTCTTTCATTAAAAAGAAAGGTTTGTTAATATCGATTGGAGAAATTTTTATGCCCATATCTTGTACACTGAGCAACTACTTTAATATGTACATGTACTATATGAACTGTTGTTATTCTCCTATTACTTTGTTAGAAATTTTGTTTGACCTTTTTTCCATAAAATAAAAAAATTTTAAATCTAGTTTAAAATTTTGTTTGCCTTTCTTGTTTTTTGTTATAGAAACCATGATACCATATAGAATTGAGTTTTTGTTTCCTGCTCTTACAGAAATACCTAGGTTCTTAATCTTCTTTCTTCAGTAGTGCCCACATAGGTTGGGATAGTAGATCATTTCCTTAGTAACACGTGTGGAGCAGTCACTTGTTTTGTTTTTTTGGTCAGGGTCTTGCTGTGTAGCTCAGACTGGCCTTGAATTCACTTGTGGTCCAGGTTAGCCTTGAATTATTGGCAGTTCTCCTGCCTCAGCCTCCCAAGTACTAGGATTAGACGTGCACCACTACATCTAGTCACACCTACATCCTTAGGGAATAGGACTGTACATCTTTTTTGCTTACTAGTTCTGCTTTGCTCACAGCATAACTGTCCTCCTTTTGGCCTTACCAACGGGGAGGAAGCTACAAGCCCGAGTTTGGTATTTTGTCTTGGTAACATTATTTGTGACACACCACTCAACTGACTGCAGCACCTCTGGTCTGAGAGTGTTCTGGAAGCTTCTCGGAGAATTTCTGGGTAGGGTTGGTATGAGCTTGATAGAGGAGGTCCTTTCCTGGCAGAGATCCTCTATAGGTAGACATTTTTCTTAGATTAGAGTTTTAGGTGGAGAAAAGAACTTAAGAGAAAGAACATCTGCTCTGAAGACTTAGTATATGTTTGAGGTAGCGCTCCCTGTAATTTCAAGTTCAGAACAGTTGACCAAGCCTGAGAATTAGACTGTTTCCTGGTGGTTAGACCTAAAGTCTTACTTTGATTCCCTTAATAGTTTTCTATTCATAGCTAACTAAAGCTTCACACTACCTGCTACACTGTGGTTGGGATGCTAAGGCCTGTGTCCCAGGAAGTGTTCATAGCTTTACAGTTCTTCTAGTTCACATGCAGTTGACAAATCAGGAGTCTTTTCTTTTTTTTTTTTTACAGTAAATTTTGTTTGATAACAGTTGAGATTCCGTATTCATCTGATATCTCCAGGAAAACACAGGTAGAAGATAAATGTTGAGGTATTGTTTCTTGGAGAGAAGGTTATCCTTTCTCAATGTGTTTAGTTTGCACAGACTTTTTAGAGTAGGTGACATTTGAGTTGAGGTTCACATGAAGCCAGATTTTTTATCTTGCAAAGGATGAATATCCCTGTGATGGATATCCCTGAGGCCTGAGACAGGAGAGGGACAGCGGATGGAGACGTGGTAGAAACCACTGTGCGGTGCTGTATGTGTCAAAACATCATTTATGTGATCAGTCTATATGATGCTTTCTGTCCAGGGAGACAGAGAAAGGGAGGAAGAGTATGGTAGCAGTGTAAGAGCAGGATAAATGAGTCGAGACTTAAGAAGGACCCGGAACATTTGAGATAACTGGAAGTTTCATGATGCGATTTCAACATTATATCTTTTGCAATTTAAAAACTGTTTTCTCTTTCAGACACAGATGATTCTAGTTTGTTGGGAAAGAAAGATGATGGACTACAATATCTACCAGACGTGAAAGGTAGAGTCCTGATTGTCTAAATTCTGACCAACTACTGAAGTATGGTTATTAGCTGTCCCAAGTGGTTCCATTTCCATCATCACAACTCTTCTAGCTTTCTCTCAGCAGTAATATCCATTAGACAGCTGATTGTTAGTAATAAGTGACAGCTAAGATGCGTCTCAGTTTACAGATTGCTCCCATAACATGTGCTAAAATTATAGATATAATTCTAGGTGTGCATTCAGTTAACAAGAAATTATATAGAAATGTAATAGATTTTCTGTCGCTGAGTCAAAATGTCTAATACTTACAACTTAAAGGAGGAGGAGAGGTTTAATGTGGCTCACACTTCAGGGGATTCAGTCCTTGATCCAAGGCAAAGACAGGGTGGAAGGGTGTGGTGGAGCAAAACTGCTCTGTTCGTGGCTGCCAGGAAGCAGAGCAGAGGAACAGCGTCAGAGAGCAAGCAGGGGGAAGCATTAGACCTGATACTCAAGGCTACACTCCATGGCATACAAGGCCTCTTTGTGTGTCTCTTGGGTAGCTTCTAAGCCAATCCAGTTGACACAGTGAAGCTTAACCACCACATGGAACATTCCTCACCAATGTTTTTGCAAAATTCTCTTACTTTTCTAGAATCTGCTCTTAACACTTTCCTTTTATACGTAGGCTTTTGAGTCTTTTTCTTTGCCTGGAAGTCTTTACTTCTTTGTCTTACTAATTCCTTTTAGTCTCAGTTTGAAAACCATTTTATTTTGGGAAGTATTTCTTCACCCTTAAATCTGGATTAGGTGCCTCTTATATTCTCCCTTATCTGGCACTTAACCAACTCTGTTGTATTTCTTTTTTATTCATCTGTATTTCTCCTGTAGGCTATAATTTCTGTGAAGGCAGAAAATCATATCTGTCACCTTCACTTTGTTTCCCTAAACCTAGCAAAATGTTTGGCTCCATACGTGTTGAAAGGATGGATGTAGGTCACAGAAGCTGTAAGATCCATTGGGACAAAGTCTCAGTCTAGTAGAGGTTAGAGCAGAAATTGGAATCTTTGACCTCATGTCTCTTGCTGTTTCCTGAGTTGGGTTTACATGCATTTGTTTGGTTCTTACCACTACTTTGTAAGAATACTAAGTCAGTGGAACACTGAGACTCAGTGGATATTAGATCTAGTTAACAAGCGAGTCCAGATATTTTGATTCCTAGATCAGAACTTGTATATAATTGCCCTATCGCAAGTGTATCTTCTGCTCATTTGTTTGGTTATTCTAATGGACATTAAAAAATGTGTAATCTACCTTGTATGTCTGATTTCTAAAAGAGAAGTGTATCTTGGGAATGATAATAGTACTTGTCTCCTAGAGCTTTATAAAAATTAAGTGTGACAATACATGCCAAGTGCTTAGAATCTTGTCTGGTATAAGTGCTCAATAGATGGTATCTTAATGTCATTGAATATGTTATAACTCATGGGCCCCTGAAGTACAAGTTTCTTATGCTAATACAAAGTGCTGTATTTGAAAAGAAATCTCCTGTATTCCTAAAGGGGACATAATAGATCATTCCCAGTTTTATTCTTTGCACTGAGAAAGAATAAAGAGAACAGAAAGGCCATCTTTTAGTATTTAGAAGCTCATACTTGAGACAGTTTGGAGAACTTATGTGTTCTTGTATGTTGTTGATTAAAATCACACTCTAATTCAACTCCATGTTGATAAATTATGCCTATTCCATTTTGAGATACTGAAAATTTTTACTCATAAGATTGATCTGTAACTTTAATGAACATAACCCTTCACATATCCTATCTTGTGTGTTGGTATCTAATTATTTTAACAGCTTTATTGAGATACAATTTACTCATTGTCACGTTCATTTGTTTAAAGTACATAATTCAGTGGTTTTACTATATTTATAGGGTTGTAAAAGCATACCATAATCTGATTTTAGAATGTTTTCTAAAACACTCTAAAAAGAAATCTCACACCCACAGTCAGCCACTTCTTATTTCCCTAACTACCAATCTATCACTGTCAGTTAACTTTCATACAAAATACAGCTTTCATTGTATCTCCGTTTAGAAGACCTTTAGTGTCTTCCTTACCTGTGTGGGAAAGAAAACACGTTTCATTTGGAATTTAGACTTTCCCATAATCTAGCTTTGGCCTGCTTTTCTACCTTTGCTTTGCACCCTTCCTCATTCTCTGTGTACTGCACTTGGAAGGTTGACCAGCAGTTTGTTCTTGAGAATGCGTCATGCACTGTGCTTTCTGCTGTTTCTCTCTCTATTTGTACTTTGAGTCCTAACCTGAAATGCTGTCCTGTTTATAAATCCTTGTATGCATGTTTTAGCCTGTAGTACTTCTCCTTTGAACGTGAGCTTCCACAGCAGCTGGTGGGATTCAGTTGTAAACTGAATGGATGTCCAGTGTGTTCAGTCTCTAAACTGATTGTAAACTTCTTGAGGGCAAGAACCAAGTATGGTTTTTCTTTATATACTCAGCTTAATACAGAACCTTTGGCTTCGCACAGAAGAGTGTGTAAGTCTAATGGAATAAACGATACTGACATTGAGTGAGACTGTTGAATTTGAACTCAGTTACAGACTTTAAAACCTTATTAAATATATCCATATAGCTTAACTTTGTTTACAGTTTGGTATCATATACTTTCATTAGTTCATCTCGCAAATGTTTACTTTTTTAAACTCAGTTATTTAGTTAACTTTTTTTTTCTGCTTTCTATAGCTCCTTTCTTGGATGGCTTCCCTCTCTCGTTGACATTTCCTCCTGTTTATAGAACTTATGTTAGCGTTATGTTATGTTAGCGCATTACGCCCCCACTACAGAACTGTATGTTCCTATTGTTATACGTGTTATAGGATTTTAATTACCATATACATAACATTGCTCTGTAGTCCCATAGTTACATACTTACCTTGTGTCCCACTAGGAAAGGAAATACCATATTCTGAGATGCGCTAGGATGCAGGGTGATGAGTGCTTTCTTCTGATCACTTATGACTTGACTGCTATTGAAAGATAGCATTTTAAAAAAAAATTTGAACCATAGCAAGAATTTCTCATAAATGCTGATTGTTTGAAGAAGGTCTTCTGCTTTGCCTACAAGTATTTATAAGTGAAACATCTGTTAAATTTCAACGTCTGTGGTGAAGCACAGGATAGGACTCCTAAGAGCAGCGCGGTATACTAGGAGGAGAGTCTAGGTGGACATCTTTATTTGAATAATAATAATTTTGTCAATGAAAAACACTGAAGTTACAGCTCTTAAATAATTTTCTTACCCAGTTAAAGATTTTAAAACTGAAGGCTTTTTGTTTTTTTCTGTGGTGCTGGGATCCAAGAGCCTCATGCATGCTAGGCAATTGCCCATAAAACTGAAGGTTTTTATATTATAACATATCAGCAAGTGAAAATTAGAGTTCATTCATGTAACATTTGTTGAACATGGAATAATACTAGGTAATATTTATTACTTACTCTTTGCCAACCATTCTTTTAAGTTCCAAACAGACTTAATATACTAATTCACTAAATGTATTACCTCATTTCATTCTCAAAACAATTCTATGAGAAGTGGATGTGGTTATGTTTATTTCTCAGACGAGGGCCATGAATCATTAAGTGACTGCCTTTAGGTTATACAGCCAGGAAGTGATGTAATGGATTCAAACCCAGGCAATGGCCAAGGGCTGTCCCTGCCCTCTAGCATTGTACTTAGTGTTCTGATGTTTCTGTAACACAGATAATCTAGGTTCTCAAGCAGTTGTCAGTCTCATGGTAGACACCAATTAAAAACCACAAATAGCAGTGCCCCTGGTGTGATGGCGTTAGAGGAGTGTTCAGGGTTACAGCAGTCAATTAGGGGCTTGATCTTTTGTGTGACTTTTGTTTTGTTTTGCCACAGCAGAATTATAGTCTGGGAGCTGGCGGAGACCATAAAAGCCCAGTGAGTTCAGGATATGCCCTGTTTTTTTTTTTTAACCTTCAGTGTCTAGCACAGTATGGATTAGTATATCAGACATCTGTTCTGTGCTGTCTAATATGATAATTATTAGCCACTTGTGGCTACTGAGCACTTGGAATGTGGCTAGTCAGAATTGAGAAAGATGTGTTGTGAGTGTAAAATACCAACCAGATTTTGGAGCTTTATTTTAAAAAAGAATGTAAAAATCTCAGTTTTTATGTTGGTATTTTGATGAAATGCTGTTTTTTGGCTATGTGCTTAAAATTATTTTTTGTTTGGCTACTAGAAAGTATAAAATGACATATGTGTCTCCTGACTTCTGCGTCTGTTGGACAGTGCTGATCTCATTCCGCTCGCTTAGTGAGAGGAGGTGGTTGGACCAAAGTCATGCAGGAGCAAAGACATTCTTTACATTGAGAATTACTGTCTTGGATTTCCTAACTTGTAGTTCATTCTCTTGCTTGTCGTAAATTAAATTAGTACAATGTAAATATATAAATTTTGAGACAAAATGGCATCACTTTTGTCTTGTTAGCCATGACATGATCTCTCTGTTTTATTATTGAGTTTAATACTCAAAAACTCAGTGTTTTTTTCTGTTTATCTGTAAATTTTGATTTCTGCAAAGTCGGCATCTTGAGTTCTCAGTTTTTTTCATGCTTGGCAGCTATATTCTCATGTCTCCACTGATTTTTTTTTCTGTTCTCACAAATGTACCTATGCATGAAGCCCCCGTTTGATTCTCTTTTAATCTGTTTATATTAGCAGTCTTCAGATTTTGTTAACACTTTTGTTGGTATTTTGGGCAGATAAGACCTTTTCTGTCATATAGACAGATTGTTATTTTAGCAGTATTGTACATACATTAGATAGCTCAGTAATCCTTTCAAAACAGTGTGAAATATAGGTCTTATTATGCTGAGTTTGCATAAAATCCTGGATTTGAGTATAACATGACCAGTCACACAGCTGACATACACAGTGTAAGTTAGAGCTGGAAGATATGAGCAGCAGGCAATCTGAGGATTTTTCCAGTTTTCCTGTAAACAGACCACTGGAGACCCTGGGTCCATGGAGAACAGAATTAATGTATTGGTGTATATGTGAAAAAAAGAGGTACAAAAATCCACCTCTAAATTCATGTATATGTGTATGTTGGGGGGGATGAACATTAGTTGATTTTGAATACTGGGCCCCCATCGCTGTCTTTCCTGTCTCATTCTGTCTCCTTCCTGATTCTCTGTCCCTTTTCCAACAGTGCTAGTACTCACCACACTTCCATTTTCTTCACTTCAGCTAAATTTGGTTCTAAAGCTTAACAGATGGTCAACAGTGTATTTACAGCGGTTCTCTTTGGACAGAGGGCTCTTAGATGATTTTAAATTTCATTATATGTTCTCTTATGTCTGAATTTTTTAAATTTTTCAAAAATAATGAACATTTGAGAAAAATTGTATTTAAAAAGCCTATTTTCTTATGAAAAAAAATCAATACACTTGATTGGTTTGACTTCAAGAGTAAATCTTTACCTTAAACTTTTAAAAGTCCCATAACTTGCTGCCTGTCATTTTAGTGTTTTTGGTCTCAGTTTCATAGGCCCTAGTTATGAGTAAGTTTACTCTGCTAAAGCTAGTGCTGTATATATTTTTGTTATAGAGACAGCTAGCATTTGTTTCTTTAGCAAAGATAATTTTGGTAATTTTCTCTGTACTTTTTTTTTTATATAACAGTAGCTCATAGTGATTACATCCTGTAAATATTTTTAAGTACTTTGAATCCAAATAATTTCCTGCCGTGTTTATGGCATAATAGGAATTTGAAGGAGACCTTGGATTTTATCTATGCTCCATCTGATAAATCTCCTTTCTAAATTGCTCAGCAGGTGGTTAACAAGGGGTCAGTTTATTCACTGTTTCAGAACCTTTGAAAGCCTATGATATTTTTCAGTTTGTTTTTCACTATTCAGTGACCTGGTTTATGTTCTTTTAAGATGCTAGTGATCAAAGAGAAGATGTTTATATTGGAAACCACATGCCTTGCCCTGAAAACCTCAATGGTTTCTGCATCCATGGGAAATGCGAATTCATCTATTCCACTCAGAAGGCTTCTTGTAGGTAAGTCAGTGCCTCCAGATCAGTAGTGAGAAGTTTTCCATCAGTAGTCACTGCTGTATAGAAGGCAGTGAAATGTGGCCTAGGATTACCAAAAAGTAGTATTTATCTGTAACAGGCAAGTGAAAAATAAATCAGTGCATCATTAAAAACAAAACAGCCCTGCCACCAAACTTGGTAAGAAATATGCAAAGACATGTTTTATTAGGGCCTTAGGATTTTAGAGTTAACATTTTAATGATAATATTACATATTTTTATTATAAAAAAGTGTGCCATATTCCAGTAGTATTTTGATCTTTAGGCAATCTGTGAAAGGTGGTTGAGGGACTGCAAAATATATTAAGAATGGAAAATATGTAACTCAAAATATATACTAAAATAGATTTCTAAAAATAAGGCAGTGAGGATGAAGAGCCAGGTGTGAGTTAAGAGATGGAAAGGGTGTAAATCCTCAACTCCCAGATTCCAGGGACTTTATATAACTTCTTCAGGGCCAACAGGAAATGTGTGCAGAGCTGAGAAAAAAACCGGCCTCACATTTCCTGACCCTGATGATGTCACTGCTTTCTCCCGCTCTTCTCCTGCTGGTGCCAGGAGCTCATCCTCTTAAACAAGTCCGGTGACCAAGTTGTGCTTCCTAGACAAGGGAAGGTCGCCGCCATGCTTCTGGCTCCCGTTTCCGGGAGCTAAGCCAGCTTCCTTTCTCCTCTCTCAGTCAAAACATGGAAATGTAGAGAAACATGCTTTCCTTGTGTTTCTGTATACCCAGAAAGCGGTCAGTCTTTCCAAAAGAGAAAGGAAGCTGTTGGACATTAGTCTTTTGAGTCCCACGGCGTCTTTAGTTTTCTCCTCCTGGTTTTTATTTTCTCCTTGACTCTTGCTTAAAAACGAGTCTGCATGGTAGCACACGCCTGGAAGGTGACATTCTGGGAGGCTGAAGCAGGAGAATTGCAAGCTCATTCCCAGCTCTGGCAGTTTAGTGATTTAGCAAGACTGTTTTAAAATAAAAAGTATAAAATGAGTTGAAATGTAATTCAGTGTAAAAACCCTGAATTCAGTCCCCACTAACACAAACAAAGCAAAAAGCAGCATGAAGCAAACCCCCAAACAAAACATTATAAACTGTTGATGATTGACTAGATCTTCGGTAAGCCTTTGGCTTTTTCCTCATGAAAAGTTCTCATCTTTGAAGGAGGTAATCGACTCCCACATTTTTGCCTAGACATTTAAAAAAGAACACCTGTGTAAGACAGCACACCAGATTTAAACCCACGTCATACCGTGGATTCTTCTTATTTGTGTTACTGTGGTGTAGGTTTCTTGATAGAAGCTCAGATGCTGTTGACCTCAGGATGGGGCATTTTTCAAGATACCTACGTGAAGGGTGAGAGAGGATGATGTTCTGATGACAATGATACCAGGCCACTGTGTACTATTTTATTAATTGACAGTTAAGAGGATTGAATGATACTGTAAAGGCTTTGGGATCAGATTCACTGAGTTGGTCAGTTATTGGCTATATGTCTTTTGGAAGATACTTAAATTGTGGTAAGTCACATTTTTCTCATTTCTGAAATTATAATAGTAATAGCAACTATCATAGTGTTTAGATGAGATTGTACATATAAAGTGCTTTGTGCACAGTATCTAATATTAATAAATAACAGGTATTATTATATGACTATAAACCCATTACATCAGAGTTTTTTTTGTTTTGCTAACCACTGTTTCCTTTTTCTTTTTGGTTTTGGGGATTGAACTCATGATCTTGAGCTGCCAGGCAGGCGCTTATGCCGCTGAGCTAAATCCCTGGCCCCTCACCACTGCTTTCTTAACGACTTAAGTTTACCCCAAGCTTCACTCTGGCAGCATTATTTGTTTACTTTTTAACTAGTCAGAACCTCAGGCAAGTGTTATTTCAACCAGTGGATTCTTTATTGAATAAATGCAATAAGATTACCGTTTTTATATTTCCTGTTATACTGTCTTATAAAAATGAACAAAAATGTAAATTTTGGTCATCCTGTATTTAAATAATTGGACTGGGAAGTGGTTAATAGGACCTAGTCCAGTAGGTACTTAGCAGTTATTTTTTCAGAATGACACATGATGACTTTCAACTTCTTTATTCAGACCAGAGGAGTGTCTTTGCTAAGCACTGTTACTAAAGTCCCTCCCCCACTTAACCTGCTTATAACTCTTTAAAAGCAGCTGGTCCCTTTATTTTTCTAAGTATTTATAATATCTGTAAGAGCCAAACTGAAATATCACATGACAGCAGTAAACAACCAGTGATGAACAACCTTCAGGTGCAGTCCTGTTGTTTTATTAAAGTCTTCTAGCCTATTCCACTATTTTGTTTATTTATTGCAAACTTTAACAAATTCTACCTGGCATTGGCAGATAAATAGACAGGGATCCAGGAGCTTGCCTTTGAAAAATATAGCCAGGTGGAAGAGACTGACAAATAATAAGTAAAATTCATGAAAAGTGTTACCATACGTAGGTATATGTGAGATGATTTGGTGACCTCAGAAAAGATGCTTCAGCCTGAAAGGGAATGGGGAGCATTGTTAGAGAAGGGGGTCACATCTTACAGGAATATTTTTGTTACTCCAGAAATGTAGCCTTTGTTTTAAAAGGCAGTGAGAAGCAATTACCATACTTTTTACATATAGCAGTGACATGATCAGATCTGAAAGGAGTCTGATGGTATTGTAGAAAATGTGTTAGAAGACTGAGAGTTGGATCAGTAAAAAGTAAGGGCATGAATTAAATAACAGAGTTGTCCTAGGGCTCAGAGAAGTAGATGGGTTACAGAACTATAGTAAATAATTGAATTAGCAGATATTGGTAACCCGCTGGGGCTTATTGGAAGCGAGTGGGATGAAGAGTCATGAGAGTCACAGGCTTCTGCTAGGGCCACACTGAGTAAGAAATGCAATGGGAAGAGTGAGGAGGTTTGGGGGAAAGTGGTACATTCAGCTGAACATGCTTGGTCTAAGGCGCCGGTGGGATATCCACCAGGAATGGCATCCATTAGACTGCTGGATTTATTTTTGTTTCCTAGCTGATGGGAGGGCTGGGGTTGTGACTCAGTGATAGAGTGGTTGCCTAGTGTGCCTGTGGCTCTTGAGTTCTATCCCCACCACCACAAAACAAAACAAAACAAAACAAAACAAAACAAAACAAAACATCCAGGGGAGATACGGGCTGAAAGTATCTATTTGTGAATAATTTCATCTGTAGCAGTTCCTCTGCTTTCTTCCTAGCAATCCATCCATCCCAGTAGGCCTTCACTTCATTCATCCTGTCGCCTTCCCAGGGTCCTTCGCCCCCTGGATGTTGTCGTGGTCATTCGCTGTAGTTGACTGCTTACATAGACCCGTGTCCCTTTCGCTTCATTGTACTCACTCTACAGCCAGTCCCAGGTCGTCTCAGCTTCTGTTCCCCTGCATACTGATACCCCACAGCTGAATGGAGCTGCTGTCACAATCCACACCACTAGGCTCACTTGACTTGCTTGCGCGTGTGCCTGGAAGTCTCCGAGTGGGCCCTCCGTGCTTCCAGGCAGTTGTTCTGTGACATTCATTCTCCCGGCCCGCTGCCGTATACCTGTACCTCTCTCCACAGATTGTCAGTGCCTCCTCTCTTGTCCTCACTGGAGACCCAAGTTCTCTGAGGAAACTGAAGCAGTATGAAGAGAACTTACACAGACTGTCACTGTCATCAACCAACAATTTTCTCTCTTTTCTTCCATATCATGTTTTGATATAAACACATTTTACATGTATTTATAACTATCATTTCTTCCATCTTGAAAAACTTTGCTCATTCTTGTGAACTAAATCATTTCTTTTGCACAGCTTCTTGAAAGAGTTGTCTGTAGTATATTTCTAGTTGTCACTTCCCATCTCTCTTGAACCTATTCAAAAAGCGTTTGTCCATGACATTCCACTAAGACTGTTTTCATTGCTAAAGTCACTGGTCAATTCTTAGTCCTAAATTATTTTTGAACAGTCAGTGGCATTTGGTGCAATTTGTCACTCCCTTCAATTAATTAATTAATTAGTGTTGTATTGAGGATTGAATTCAGGGTCTTGGCACTGAGCTACATCCCCAAACCTTTTATCTTTTATTTTGAGACCGGGTCTTGCTAAGTTGCTGAACTCAGGATACTCCTGTCTCAGCCTCTCAGAGAGCTGGAATTACAAACACGAACCAGCATGCTGATTTATCCCACTGTTTTGTGCAGTATGCAGTCTTTGCTTATTTCTGGCATTACTCTTTTGGCTTCTCCTCCCTTGCTGACATGCCAGTCTTTTTGGCTGGTTCCTCTTGTGTTTTCTGACCCCTACAAGTTACAGTGCACCAAGGTTCGGTTCTAGTACTCTTCCTTAGGGCTTTGCATGACATATGCTGACGGCTCCCAGTTTATATAGATCTCAGTCGTCTCTCCTGAATTTGAGACTCAAATCCATCTGCCTCCTTTGTGCTCCTGTTGGTGTCTGACACTTTAATCTCAGCAGGACTGAAGCTGATCTCCTGATTGATTTCCTTCCCTAAACCTGTTCTACCTGCCTGCAGCCTTCCTATCTCAGTCGGTGCAGCTCCATCTTTTGATGTGCTCAGACAAAACACCAAGATGCTGTTTTCTTCTCTCATATGCCCCGTGTCCAGTTAGCTGGGCAATCTGTTAGCTTGTTTTTCAGAACATGTCCAGATTTGCTTATGACTGACCATTCCTTCCTAGTCTGCTGCCTTCCTAGTTCCTGCCAACATTTTCTTTTTGGGATTATTGCAGCATCCTCCTTGATGGTGTCCAGTAGGCCATACTGAACACAGTAGCCAGTGAGTCTTTGAAAATCAAAACCAGTTCATGTCATTTTCTCCCCAAACTGTTGAGCAGCTCCTCCGTATCACTGCTTGCCTAAGGCCGTCTAAAGTTCGGCTCCTTCAGCTATCTTGCTCTGCTCTGTCTTGCCCACTCCACTCTGGCCGTACCTACTGTTCTTGGACACAGCATTCACGATGCTCCCATCTTTGGAAGCTTTTCCTTTGCTTGGTGTGCTGTCCTCTGTTTTCTGCATGGCAGACCTTCTCGGTTCCTTCAGGTTTTCATTTACATACCACCTTCTTTTTAAAAAATATGTATTTGTACTAAGGGATAAAACCCAAAGCCTCATGCATGCTGAGCGTGCACTGTGCCATTACACTGCCCTTAGCCTCGTGTCACCTTCTTCTTGAAGCCTCTGCTGACCACTTAGGTAAAAATTGAAGCCCTGTTTTTCTGGCACTTACAGTTTCCCTAAGACACATACCCTCCTTTCACCCATACACACACACCTCTCCCTCTCTTTCTTCCTCTCCTTTACATATACACGTGTGCACACACCACCCCCACCACCTTTTAACATAGCCATTTAGTTGACTCGTTAGCTTATGGGCCTCTTACATCTCTCAGAGGGTCAACAGGACAGGAATCTTTAGCTAGACACCCCAAATGCTTACTACAGTAGTACCTGACACAGAACAGGTGCTCAGTAAAAGTGCTAAATGGGTGAGTAAAGGAAGCAGCGCCCAAGGCCAGGAAGGAAACCTGCGGAGGATGTAAGGGGTGAACGTAGAGGGTAGTGAACGGAAACCCCGGATCTGCCTTTAATAACAGAAGAAAAATAGCAACTTAATACTCTAGATATTTAGAGAGTATGATCAAAAGTCAATTGCAGAAAATAATATCCAGGAAGCATTACTTGAATAATACATGGTGTAAAGATTCCTTTTATATTCTGATTTTAATCTTTGAATTAAGCTGAACTGTCCAAGAACTGCAGATCTAGGACATTGTTATTGCTCTCTGTGGAACAGTTTTGATTTTACTGAGCTTTGCCTTTTGGCCATTAGCCTACCATAAAGGACATTATTTTAAATGTCCTGTGAGACTTCATTATATTATTGAATTTATGGCAGCTGTGTTATTGAGAATGTTACTGTGTATGTTAGAACATACCCTCCTTAAATGAGGACCAATGGGACCAAATTCCCTTGAGTTAAATAGTGGTAACTGTGCTCCTTGGAAGTGACTTGTTTGGTTTTATTTATGGAGCTCGCTGTTTTATGGGTGTGGTGGTGGTGGTACTAGAGGTTGAATCTAGAGCATCCCACATGCTAGAGAAGCACTATGTATCCCCTGAGCTACCTTTCCTGCTGTGGGGCGATTGCTTTCTTTACTATTGATTTACCTTCTTTTCCCCTTCCACCCTCCCTTTCTTCCTTCACTTCTTTCCTCCTTCCTTCCCACCCTACCTCCCAGTATTTTTCAGTACTTATTGGAAAAATGTCTGTATAGATTCTTTGCCCATTTCTTCATTGGTGATTTTCTTGGTCTTTTTATTATTAGTTCTCTACATGTTCTTGTTATCGACTCCATGTCAGATATGTAACTTGCAACTTTTCCATTTATTTTGTGAGTTTTCAGTTTCTTGATAAGCACAAAAGATCTTAATTTTGATTTAGGCTAGTTTATCTCTGTTGTTACAGTTCTTGTTGCTTTAGGTATCATAGCTAAGAAATTATTGCCCAGTCTAAGGTCATGAAAGTTTATGCCTGTGTGTTTTTCTAAGAGTTTGAGAGTCGTAGCTTTTCCATTTAGATCTGTGACTCGTTTTGAGTCAAGTTTTATGTACATTATGAGGAGGTTCAGCTTCATTCTTTTGTGTGTCATAGTCAGTTATCCTGGCAGCGTTTGTTGAAGATTTTATTTTTTCCCGTTGAACTGTGTTAGCACCCTTGTCAAAAATCCATTGACCGTGGAGGTATGGTTTATTTCTAGACTTTCAGTTCAATTCCATAATCTCTGTGTCTGCCTTACTACCTATTTTGTCTTTTGGGAAGCTTAGAGTCGAGTGTGAAACCTCCTGCCAAGTGTCCAGGAACTGTAGAGATCCCATCACCATGGCTTTCCTGATTTCGCTTTGTCCAGGTTTCCATCTTTTATTGTTATGTGTGCTTTATGATACACTACCTCAAATCCTTTGTGATACATTAATAAATATACACACTGTCCTTATACTTCACGTGTTTTGTTAATCAGTTCTAATTGAAGAGTGGCTGGTTTACATATTTCATTTCTGCTATCTTAAAAAGATGAGTTTTCTGTTAAATATCTTAAGTGTTTCCTTCTGTCTAATTATTATCCTCAGCCGATGATGTTTCCTATGTATTTACTTTTAATTGAAATTCAGATAATTTCTAAGGTTAGCACTTACTTGACTACTTTGCTCTGTTTGTTATTAATAACTTATTTTCATTTTCTCTCTGCATCATGAATGTTTGTTCTTCGTACACTGAAAAGTGTCATGAATATGATTTGATGGTGTGTTCATAGAACAGTAAATGTTTGCACTTATTTATTATTCAATAATCCCATTTCCAAGTATCTAAACCTACAGAATAACACTGTGGAAAACTGCACCTTCATAAGATGTTTATTATCACACTTAGTTTATATGGTGAAAATTGAAAACTACTCAGGATGGGAAACAGATAAGTTAGCCATATTATAGTTACTGGATAGAATAATATCTCAGGATGGGAAACAGATAAGTTAGCCATATTATAGTTACTGGATAGAATGCTGTGGTTCTATTTTTAAATGATGGAGATAAAGAGTTACAATTTAAAAATTCACATGTTTTAACATAGTTAAAAGAAGCACTATGTAAAATAGGTATCAAAAAGACTAGGAAAATATACAAATGGCATGTTTTTTCAAGTGATAGAAAAGTGATTTGTTTCTGTTCCTATTTGAATGTTTTCTTTCTTTTATATCTTTTTAACTTAGAGACCTTGGGTGTAAAAATTTGTAATTCTCATAGAAATTCTTTTTTTTTCCTTTTTCAGATGTGAATCTGGTTACACTGGACAGCACTGTGAAAAGACAGACTTTAGTATTCTCTATGTAGTGCCGAGTAGGCAGAAACTCACTCATGTTCTTATTGCAGCCATTATTGGAGCTGTGCAGATCGCCATTATAGTAGCAATTGTCATGTGCATAACAAGGTAAATAATGATACAAGAAGGATGAACTTAAACTCGAATGCGTAGCAGTTAAACTAGAGACAAACAGTGGAGCACACTCAAAATGATAGGAGTTTTAATTCCAGCAACCTATTAGGAAAAGTTCTAGTCTCTTCCCTGAGATGGTTGGATCTGATCTCTTTTAGTCTTGCCTTGTTAGGATATAGGTAAGTACTCCTTCCTAGGGATAAGTGTATCTGGGTTACAGGCAAAGGGAGTATGATAACAGTAACTAAAAGAATTTAGTTTTAAAATTGTGTACTGCCAGCGCTGCGTTCAGGAACAATAATGGGTAGTTGTGGAGATTCTAGTTGAGAATTGCTTATATGCAGAGCAGCCATGTGAAAATGTTTTGAGCCCTGCCGAATTTCACTTTGATCCTGGCATCATTCCCTGAGAATATATTTTTCTGCGGTAAATATAATAAAAAGGTAAAAAAATCCAGAGTTAAAGATAACTACTTTTCATATTATATCATTGTCTTAACTTCACATCCTGAATTATAGTGGTAATTAGTAGACTTTAAAGTTCTATATCATAAATAAAATTCATTCATTATAAAGGACTTATTTGGAGCACGACTGGCATGGAATGAATGTTTTCCAAACTGAGTCAGACTAAATTGGATTTGAGAAAAGTCAGAGAAAATGTCCTTGTGCTTCTCAGCCAGTACTGTCTTTTGTTCTTACTCACTTCTTTCTACATCTTTTAGGGTTTGTTTCAGATATTCCATAAATGTCATCTTGGTACTTTGTTGCATTTTCCTGGGCAGAAGATTGGAGCATGTTAAATACATATATTGACAGACCATATTGGATTTATGGCCCTTCTATCTAAGGTCTGAATAGATGCCAGACTTCTAGTAGTCTCAGCCATCTGGAGCTGAATTGATAAATGTAGAAATGATAAAATAATGTTCTCTGAGGAAAAGATATTTTCTGTTAATTTTAGGCACTAAAGTCAGTGTGTTTTATTCCATGGAACAGATGATCTGCCCTTAGGCAAGATTGCTGGTATAAAATTGGTCAATAGATCAAAGAAGGGACATAATGACAACAAATAATGACAGCAGAAAGAGAGGATGGGAAGAAAAAAACCCCATTCACTAGCAGGGCTGGCTGTAACCATTTAATGTAGGCTCAGAGATCAATTAGTTTGCCTGTGGCCATCCAGTAACTCACAAGGTGAGCTGGGTTAGGAGTGTGTGCCGTCTGATCCCTGAATCTTGGCCCCTTCCGTTGAACCATCAAGAGGAGGGTCCATGTGGGGTAATGCTGGGACACAGGTTGACCAGGTATGACCATTGCATGAACAGGGTTCAGAATTAATTTTAGGGTAGGAGTTTGAGACTTTGGAGTAGGGGAAGGGCTTAGTACAAACCATTTTTCCAGAGCATTATTCAGAGGGTCACGTGTAAAATTTACTGGAGTAAGGAAAATATGTGATAGGGAGAAGTCATTTTGGAACATTATTAGAATACAAGAGTGGTGTAATGATTTGGAAGGCCACACCAAAAAAAAGTAGATTAAAAAAACAAAAGAAAGGAAAGTTTTTGAGGCCAGTGATGGTGCCACCCCATAAAATCAAATGTAAGCGGCACTGAGAAGCACCTTTGAGTTCAACTTCTTCCTTTAGGAATTGAGGAAACAAACCTTTTCTAACTCCTAACCAAGCCTTTTACCCACGCTGTGCTTTTGCTCTTCATAGACTGTATTATCCATTTTTAAAATTAAAATTACACGGCAGGTGTTAAATCAGTACCCTTGTTTATAGTCCACCTCCACTGCTGCTTTCACAGACACCTGGACAGCACTGTGACGTGTCTTCACTGTCCAGTATCTCTACCACTGAGGGGTTGTGTTACTGGATTTACCACAGATTTCTCCTTGAGGTCTGTTTTTTTCTGTGGTATCTCTCCCTCTCCCCCCAGTCTTGCTGTATTGGATTTGGGATATTCTAATAATTCTAATAATGTACTTGGACTTACCTGCATTGAATATTCAAAGAGTGCCTCCTCCATAGAGTCCGTTATGGGCCAGCTGCTCATGTGTCCCATGGTGGCTGTGGCTTAGGAGGAATCTTCCTTTAAAAGGATGTTTTCACTGATTGTCCTCTTAACCAAGCCTTCTTGTATTATATGTGCCTGGGACAATGGCCCCAGGAACCCGGGACTTCGCCAAATTCATCATGAGTTAGTGATGGTTAAATGGAGTGCTTTACCTCTCAACCAGTCTTCTCATGGAGGAAACGGAACTGATTCAAGCTCTGTCTATCTCCAAATATTTTTTATGAGGATTAGAGAGAGAGTCTTTAGAAAACCGTGTACAAAATAGAAGTATTATCATTATCAAGGCTTTTAAGTCAAGGCAAAGCGGTGTTCTTTGAAACTGAGTAGAAACGTGGATCATCCATCAGAGTAGAAACATTCATTATTATTTAACTTTCTATCCATTAGATGATAATTCCATTTTAATCTGAGATTAGTTCAATTCCTCATATAATATTTTACATATAGGGAAGTTAAGGTTGCACACATTAGCAGAGCCTAAACTCAGAATTCCCAGAATTCATCTTAGACCTTTTATAGCGCTTTGCAGAACACAGCATTTTGTGCACAGCATGAACTCTTTGCAGTCTGGGCAGCAGGCACAAGAGTGCTTACATCACCGTGAGGTTCTTTCTTTGGAGAAATGTTACGAATGAGAGCAGAATGAAGAATTACCTCTTGTCCTCAGGGTCTCTTTCTGTGCCATATTTTGGAAGGGTATGGAACAACTTTTGAGTCATTGTCTAAAATCAGTAGACATTCTTGTCTGTTCATACTGGAGGCTAACATGTACTTCTCTTCTTGATTTTCTTCCTTAATTTAGGCTTTTTTTGGGTCATTTTGGGGGTGTCATAATGCTCAAGGAAAGTAAATAGGTCAAGGTACTTTCTACTGTCCCCTGTTCCATATGTTAGATGTCACTGTGGCGGGGCAGTTGCCATGCCAGAGGAGGGGTGAGTACCCCATTTGGGATGCGCATGCAGGAGTATAAACTGAGAATGAGCTTTACTCCAGTGGGTCTGTTTCTAATTGTGTATGTGCCTAATCTTCCTGACACCTAGCTTTTTTTAGTTTTATTTTTTTTTTAAAGAGAAGGAAAAATTTATTGAGAGAAAGAAAGCTTCTGTCTGTGAGGGACAGAAGGGGGCCCAGAAAGTGGTTTGCCCGTCAACTCTGCTTCTCAAAGGTGTTTTATTGAGTAAAGCATGAGATATGGGTTTAAGGTGGGACAGAACTATAACCCATCAATAAGATTACAAGTATAGTTACTTAGGTAATGTTGATCCAATGGGAAATCACAAGGTGAGTATGAGGTGGGACAAAACTATGGTCAGTCATAACATTGCAACTGCTATAGTTACTTGGGTATTAATGATTGAATGAGGATCAAATTGGGAAGTAAGTCACATAGCAAGTACACATGGGATGGACAAAGACTTTCCTGGAAGGGGTGGATAATGAGGTTTGGTCCTCTACCCCAAGATAATTGATGCCTACTTAGAATATCAATCACTGTTCATCCCTGGGGGAAGTGTAGGGGTGAGTAGTTTTTTTCTTGAAGCATGACCGTCAGTGACTACACTTCCAGCCATAGTTGTCTTCTTCAGAACCTCTCGAGGGCCCAGCCCTGTCTTGACTGCCTACAATATTTCTACCTAACTTAGGTATCTATAATATTCCTCCCTCAGAAGAAGTGCCCCTAACTGGCATGAGGGGGGAAGGGTCAAAGACCAGTCTGGCTCTTCCAGCTGAAGAGGGTCGTAGTTGTTGTGATCAGCAGACTCTACAGAGGGTCTAGCTAATGGCCCTTCATAGGCGCCTGGTGTTCCTCTCTTGGGTGAATGTACAGCTTTGTCTGGAGGAGGTGAGGCCACAGAAACAACTATGTAGCATGGGCCAAATAATAAATTCAACTGGATAATTGTGAATATAGCCAACAAAGTTCCCCACCAGGAGGAGCCTGTAATAACTTTCCATAACGAGGATAAGGAGAAGGTCCTGGGAATTTCGGAATCTGACCCCGACACCCAGCTGTGTAGGGAGGGTGTTTTGTGTTTGCCTTCACCTTGTCTTGCACCAAATAGCTTCATATAATTGCATTCAATATGGCTTTATGCATGAAATGTGCATTAATTTGGAAATATTTGAATATTCATAATAAAATAATGTTTTTTTTTTTTTTATGAACAGAAAATGCCCCAAAAACAATAGAGGACGTCGACAGAAGCAAAACCTAGGTCATTTTACTTCAGATACATCATCTAGGATGGTTTAACCCGATGACTTTTATATGTATACTGACCATGTGATGTACACTTATGTCTTTTTTTAAAGAATGGAAATATTTATTTCAGAGGCCTTATTTTTGGACATTTTTAGTGTAGTACTGTTGGCTCGTACTGAGAATATTCAACTGCAACAGTTTTGGACTGTTCAGTAGTCTTTGTTTTATGTTTTTAAATACAGAAATTGATTCCACAAATTTGTACCACATGGTAATTCTAAGATTTGTTCCTTACCCATGGAATGTAATATTTTTGCAAAAACGGACCCACTCACAAATGGTTATAAAGTCATACTTCTTCCACAGTGACCACAGCAGATGACCAAGCATGAACTAAAGGTAAAGATGTTTACAGTTTACTTTTCCTACAAAAATAATATCTAGAAGACACTGTGTTTAAATAGATATTAAAATGTTTTTGAGATTTAGTATCTGATTTTTTTTAGACACTGCCTACCGCATGAAGTATAAAGCCGTGTGTGTTAGATGTAAAATATTTATAAGATGTATGGACTGGAATTTCATTATTCCTTTGTTTGAAAAAATAATTCTGATAATTTGAAAACCTGGTAGTAATGATGGAACAGATCGCTGAAAAGTACATCTAGATATTGTCAAAATAGGCTTTTTAACAGATAAATTGGAATAAAGCCTTCTATTAGTTATACTACTTTAATACATATTCATTTTTAAACAAAATATTTAACATAAATAAATTGTATCCGTGTTTGTGAATACAATGCAAAAATTGTTAATGATTGGTGCTCTTAAACTGAGCTTAAAAATGACCTAAGACTTCTATCTGAATTTGTCTTGTAATAATAGCTATATTAATAGATTGTTGGTGTTCAAAGGTCTGAAGTGTGAGTAGAATGTATCGAGCTGTTTAATGTGTAGTTTAGATACTCAAAAGTATGCATGTAGAATTTACAAAATATGTTCAAAATTAAATATTAATTTTAATATTTTGTTTGGAAAAGCATGTTATAATATAATGTTTTCACTATGTGGCCTGTTTTGGTGTGGTTATTTATTCTTTAATATTGGTGTGTCAGTGAATAGATGAATTTAATATAAAATGCAGATTTCAGTTCAAAATTGCCCTTTGCTTTTACAAATGCTGCTTGAAATTATTGAAAGACAAAAGCTTTACCCAGTAGTTGGAATCTGCCTTTTTATTATTTGACTCCTAGCCTAAATATTAGTAACATGGCAGCTTCAGTGAACTTTTTAAAAAAGCTTTCATCTGCTACCCACACAGTCTTATTTGAGTCCCTTAGTCAATCAGCAAGCATGTTTGGAACAGTCTCTCATACTTTGCAAGGGCTCATATTGCAGAGCTGTCACGTATGGGTATTTGTAGTTATAAATATTTGACCATTCTCCAGGGGTGGGGTTTCCAACCCTTTAAGCAGCTCTGTTGCCTGTTATCAAGCTGGCTTTTTGCTCCAAGTGCCAGAATTGATTGCAGTAGGACATCTCTTACTGAAAAATAAAATGGAACATAACGGATCTGCTTCAAATGCTGATAAAATGCACCAAAATCGTCTGTCGAGTGTCTCTGAAGATGAAGACCAAGATGCTGCTCTTACCATTGTAACAGTGCTGGACAAAGTTGCCACCATCGTGGACAGTGTGCAGGCAAGCCAGAAGAGAATAGAAGAGAGACACAGGGAAATGGAAAATGCCATAAAATCTGTCCAGATTGACCTGTTGAAGCTTTCACAGTCACACAGCAATACAAGCTATGTCATTAACAAGCTGTTTGAGAAAACCCGAAAAGTTAGTGCTCACATTAGAGATGTGAAGGCCCGGGTGGAGAAACAACAAGCTCATGTGACAAAAGTTGAAACCAAACAAGAGGAAATAATGAAGAAAAACAAATTCCGTGTTGTGATATTCCAGGTAAGCTTGCACTAATGTTCAGCTTGATTACTGTAATCTCTTGGGTCCTTTAAATGCCAGCATGTCAAATCAAGAGGTTTCCTGTGTTGCATCTTAGCCATTGTATATACTGATGTAGTAGAGTTCTGAATCAGCACAGACCTCATGATAAAACCGTTTCTATGTTAACGAATGTACTATCGTATCAGTATTTTTAGCTTCTTGGCCATTTCATGTAATATGAACTATGGCTAATAGCTAAGGCTGTTTCTTGCTTTTGAAACTTAATATTGGTAAGGCTCTTTCAAAATATTAGCCTTAGTAGTAAGCATGATATCCTCACATTGACTTTGAGAATGTTACCTCTGGAAGAGACCTAAGAAACCTCCAGTTTAAAATACCTCTTGGTTGTATAAAAGAAGAAACTAGGAGGGCTGTTTTCCTAGTATTCCTTGAGGCCCTGGATTCAGTCCCCAGAACTGCAAAACAGAAGAAACCAGCAACTAGTACACTTACAAGAATGTGTACTCTTATTGTAGAAAGTCTGAAAAGTCCAACCAGTATAATATAAACTTTTAAAATATTATTTGTTTATTGGAATTTTTACTTACTGGTCACAATAATAAGAACAGATATTTCTTTAAAGAACAATCAGGGGATTTAAAAAATATGGTTACAGTGTTACAGTACAGAAATTACATCAATAGTTCCTTAGTTGATTGCAAATTCCTTTTACTTAACTGATTTAACAAAGTCATTTTTATGTGACATTATATATTGAGCTAGGCTTCTTTAACGCTGTGTTCATATTTTTAAAAATAGGAACATGTCTATGGCAAATACATAGTATCTGTAATACATTTTTAGAACTCTTACTAATTAGAAGAAAAAATTGAATTCTCTTCTCATCATAAAAAACCTAGAGCAAAACAAATGTGAAGTCAAATATATACTCAGAATTTAAAGCAGGAGAAAGGAAGTGTTTTCATGTTTTGCTGAAAGAAATATTAATTAATGCATTTTTAAGAGTAGTTTTGTTATGTTAACCTTTAAAGTTTACTTTAGGGTAACCTAAAGTTTTGTGTTCTAAAAATAAGATCAGGAATGTGTGCAAGGATGTTCACGGGTGGATATACCAAGTGTTGTCACAACTGTATTTTTAAAATGGATGCCTGTGTACACAGGGGGAAAACTCTAGAGGAATAAAAATAAAACAGGAACACAGTTGGATTATGTAGGCAAATATCTGTAAATGCTTAAGGATGGGACCCACAACCCCCCAGAGTATTCTTTACTCATTAATCATTTTTCCGTGGTCTTTGTTGACTGACAGGGGTACACTGGGATGGTAAAGTGGTCCTTCAGATGTGTTTAGATCGGTGTGGTATTTTAGGTCTGTTTAGATCTGAGCTTGCAGTTGCTTAGGAAGAAGAACAGGGAGAAGAGAGTAGAGGTGCTCATTTCAGAGGTGGACAGAGTGAAGTGTGCTGCTAGAAGGCCTTTACTAGTTCCCCTTCCTTCCATGTCCCTCAAGGCCCTTTTTCCGGGCTTAAAAATCTCACCATACTTTCAGAGGTCAGTTCAATGTTAGTGTATGTGGTGGGGAAGCTAGATTTGGTAGTGGATAATACAGTATTGCTTCTTTGATCATTTCCCAAGCGCATTAGCAATAGTGAATGTTTCTCAGCCTCCATTTCCATGTGGTATGCTAGGAACAGGGTGGCATCCAGCATGGCTCCTGTGGGCCTCTCTGCCAGGCACTGGACCAGGTACCAGTCAAGATTTACAAAAGCTACAGCAAAAACACTTCTGAAAGTTCTGTTTGTCCATTGATACAATTTTTTTGAAGTTAAAATGTTTTTTTATTCATTTCTTTACTCCCTGAAACTTACTGGTTAGTTTTTCTGTCTTCTAGCCTCTGTACTTAAAGAAGTACTAGTTTAGGACAGATTTCTTATAAGATTTAAAGCCATAAAGAGTCTGTGAAATTACATTGTGGAGAGTAGTACAGCAGTTTGTCAAAAAGCAATTGTTTTCTTTTGTAAGCATGGGGAGAAAAGATAAAGGCATGTGACAGTGGGCAAAGAACTAGAAGACAGTATTCACGTGGTTATTCTTAGCACTTAAAATTAGTTGTAATTAATTATCATAATTTATTTGTATACATAGTTGTGTGGAGATTTCCCTACTACAATTGTCTTGAAACTGAACTATTAGCTGACATTATATTTTTATTTCCATTTTAGTTTTTCCTGAAGAAGGTTTCTCTGAGTATATCTTTTGACTGTAATCTTTATTGGTATTATATCTCCTATGGGTGTATGTAGTTAAACTTTTACCAAATTCTGGATACTGGCATTTAAAAATAATTAGTACTTCTTACCCAGTTGTGTTTCTCTTCATCTCGATGATCCTTCTCTGTCAGTCACGTGAGCCACACATCTTACAGTGTCTTCCTGTAATTTTGGTCGTTAACTACTAGCATCTGGTTACTAAATGAGCTATTCGGCCATGCCCTAATGATAATTCCCAGACTTCCTAGGTATCTAAAAACCCCCTGCTACGTTACGTTGATATTCTGTCAAGTACAGTTTACTCTTCTCCATAGTATTCATTCTGTTACAAAAATGACTTTTTTTTTTACCAGAACTTTTACAAATATAATTGGATTTAGGAGTCAACTCCAGTCAACCCTATATTCTTCAATTATTATTAGAGTATATTTACATTCACTTATTGTTGACTGATAGGAGTTATCACAGTGGATCTCTATGGCAAGTACTTCTAACTCTGTTTTGTTCTGGGTTTTTTAGCCTGATTTTGTGGTATTTTTTGTACAGTAGAAGAGAAGGGTGTGTGATTTCTGAGTTAAACTATATCTAATGTCTTCACAGCAAGCTATGAGAGTTTTTTCCCTACCAAGCAGTAATTACTCTTGGGCTCCTTCCTTTTCTAATTATACCTTCTCGAGCCAGACCAACCCACACTGTGCTGCTGAAAACTATTTGCTACAGCAGGTGTCAGGAAAGGAGAGGAATAAGTTTACTGCCTCTTAACTGATTCATCAGAGAGTTATGAGACACCCACTTCTGCCTTTTTTAGCTCACAGACTCTCCAGTCCCGTAGTCAGAGAATTTAATTTTCAATAAGTGTCCAAAGAAATAAGGTTCTGGGGATGCCTTCTTGACTATCAGGCTGATTAAATTTTAGAATCTGTTAAGTATATTTTATACCTTGTTGAGTAGACTTAATCTGGATCTTAAGTAGGAAGACAATTTTCTTTTAGAAATTTTAATTCATGATTCATGATCTTGACAGTTTTGGCTGTGTGGTTTTAGAAATAATTCTCTGAATAGTAAGCTGGCTTCCTTTATACCTGTGGGCTGGCCTGGCCTGGCCTCCGGCCACTGATGTCTGTTTTTTTCTCCCATCCAGCTCTCATCTTCAGTTTTCTGACACCTGGCATAATTGCTGGACCTTTTCTTCTCTTCTTGAAACTGCTTTCTGCTTAGTCTCTGGGGGTGCTGTCACTCTTCTGGGTTTTTTCCTGCTTTGCTGGTCAGTAATCCTCCTTTCTTACTTTTTTTTTTTTTTTTTTTGGTCTCTTCTTATCTGCTGGCCCAAAATCTATAATCTCTGACATTAAAATCCAAAATATTTAAAAATTAAAACCTTTAGGGTAACTTATTAAGAAACCTTAGCTTTACTTGAAGTCCTTTGTTGGTAGGACCTGACCTGAAATAGCATGAGGCTATGTATAGTCTTTATCCCACCTCTGTAAATATTCATATTTTTTACTGCAGATACATTTGTTTGCAAGAGCTCCCTGAGGTCACATGTATGTAGTACATCACATTAGTTTTACAAAATGTAGAACATGTTGAATTGTGAAACACACCTTGACTCCAAGGAATGTTGAATGTCTTGGTGATCTTTTCTGGCCTAGTGACTGTTAATCCCATTTGTACATTAGTGACTCTGGAATTTGTATCTGTAGCTCATGTGTTCACTGTCTCCAGCCCCGTCCTTGCCTGCCTGCTCCGTGGGCATCTTAACGACATGCTGAGGTCCTGTCTTTCCCCACCAGTCTCTTCCTCCTGCTCTCATCCTCATCTGTTGATGGCTCACTTTTCATCAAATCCCGTAGGTTCTCACTTTATCTTGCCTGTGTAGCTTGTTTTCAACAGAGTCACCCTTACGCAGTGTGTCAGCTCATCTCAAAATCTTTAGAAGTCTTTCTGTCATCCTCAAATAGGAGCCACTGGCCTTTTTACTGGACACAGCCCTTTGTAACATGACCCACGTGCCCTCTCTCTCTCTCTCTCTCTCTCTCTCTCTCTCTCTTTCTCTCTCTCTCTCATGTGCTCCTTGGTCACTCTGTTTTAGCCACACTACCCTCTTCATTGTCTCTCTTTTCTTCCTACACAACCTTCAGGTCCTGGCTGAGATGTCCCCTTACTAGGCCTAATTTTGATCAGTGCATTTCTAAATAGTACCTCCTGTCACTGAATATCCTCTTCCTTCTTTTGTACCTTGGTATTCATTGCCATGCAACCTTCTATATATTTTACATTTGTTTGCCTCTCTGTCTCGCCAAGAAACAAATGATCTCTTTCACTTTTTTTTGAATAAGGTTTCTCAGTTCCTGAGGTATTGAGTAATGTATGGTGGTAGTTAGCTTCCTAACTCTTTGTCGAAGGCATAAGCTTTTTACTTAATCCAATAATAATTTATTAGAGTATACCTATTATACATGCTGGGAGTAAATCATAATTAATCATAATATTATCTCTGCTTTGAGAAATCTAACACCACACTAGGGCCCCAGGAACACATATATAAATAAGTACAATTGCAATTCAATTCAAACTTCAATAATTGATAGTGGTGTGTACATGTTCTTTTGGTGTGATTTGGAGATAATATTAGCCACCTGGGGAAGTTGGGCCATATGAATTAATTTTTTTTTTTTTTTTGAGACAAGGTCTCACTATGCAGTTCAGGCTGGTCTCGAGCTCACTTTGTAGCCCAGGCTGGTCTTGAACTTGCAATGATCCTCCTGCCTCAGCCTTCTGAATGCTGGGATTACAGGCATGTGCCACCACACATGGCTTATGAATTAATTCTTGAAGAAAGATACCATTCAAAGTTGAAAAGAGGAGGGTCATTTAAATTGTAAACATTTTCTATTTGAGGAATTAAGAGTGATGTGTGTTGCTGGGCTAGTGAAGAGGGAAAATGGATCAGGTTAACTGGACAGATTCTGAACATACTCAAGAATTTGAATTCTCTCTTGTAAATATGGAGCAATCTCCAAAAAGTTTTAAAGAGAAGTAATCAGGGCCATAGTTCTGTCATGTTCCTCAGAAAATACATAAGTGATACTCTGGAGGTGGAGGGACCAGTAAATAATCATTACACAAGTTCAGAAGACAAAAACCTGAATTAAGATATTATAGAAGAGAGAGGAGGAAACATGACTTATTACGCACTTGTTATCAGCAGGGCTTGGCGACTCATTGAGTGTAGGATGAGAGGGAGAAGAAATACTGGGGTGATGATTCTGGAGCTTCTATGTGTGAAGCACCTGGATGGTTACTGGTACAGAGAGAGAGAGAAGAAGAAGTAAAAGTGGAGGGATGATGAATGGGCCGTGATGCTTGGACTGGGTACATCTGAGGGGAATGTGTATCTAGGGGGAGAAATTTGCCCATCATTTGTGTCTTCGTCTTAGGAGAAGTGGAGAGGTGTAGATAGTGTTCGTGAGGAAAGGGTCCAGGAGAAACAAGCCTTGGGAAATGTCAGCGTTTACGGAGCAGCCAGAGGGGGAAGTTTGCAAGATGTAGCCATCAGATCAAAGAGCTGTTCTGTATTGCAAAGAAAGCACTGACCACTCTGCCTTTCTTTTCTTTAGGAGGAGATTCGATGTCCAGCATCCTTGTCTATTGTCAGAGACAGAAGCCTCACCGAAAACCAGGAGGAAGAAGATAAAATCTTTGATCCCCCGATAGAGCTGTCTTCGGATGAGGAATATTACGTTGAAGAAAGCAGATCTGCCAGGTTTAGAAAGTCAGGCAAAGAGCGCATTGATCACATCAAGAAGGCGTTTTCCAAAGAAAACATGCAGAAGACGAGGCAAAATTTTGACAAGAAAGTGAACAGAATTAGAACAAGAATAGTGACGCCTGAGAGGAGAGAGAGGTTGAGACAGTCAGGGGAGAGGTTGAGGCAGTCAGGGGAGAGGCTGCGGCTGTCAGGGGAGAGATTGAAGAAATCTATTTCCAGTGCTGCTCCCTCAAAGGAGGCTTTTAAGATGAGCAGCCTTCGGAAGGCGAGGGACCGAACGGTGGCGGAAGGTCAGGAGGCAGGCAGGGAGACCGGTGCGGATGTGGTTGCCCAGAGCCCCTCTCTAGTCCCCATCCCGGAGCTCCACACTGACGAGCTCAGTGAAGCAGAGCAGGAGCAAGCCAGGGTGGGGTATGCATCCCAGGAAGCAGCGGGGAGCCCAACCCCTGAGCCCATCAAGGTTACTTTTAAACCTCAGGTTCGAGTAGAGGATGATGAATCGCTTTTGTTAGATTTAAAGCAGTCCTCATAAGGAGGAGTTCAGTAAAAACGCTCAATCATGGAGTTTTAGTTTGTGTAGTGTAGTCATCCACTGTGGAGGAAACCCGTAATACAAGTGTTTAATTTCTTACGTTTAAAATCTTGACTGTCCTATAAATATTATATACATTTTCCTTAAGAATTACTTTTTTTTTGGTGGCATAAATGATAGTAGGTAGCAGCCTTTTCCTCTTCTGTCACCCATCCTGTGGCAGCGTTAAGGTGAGACACTTCCCTGAGTCACCGGCTTACTTTCCTCCCCTCTCCTGCCCTCCTCAGGACTGGAAGGAAATGTCACATGGTCTGAGAAAGCAAGAACATGTAGAGAAAAGTAAACCTCGCTGGGCTGAAATCAGCACACCTTCTGAAGCAGCCCTGAGCACCAGGCAGTGAGGGCCTTGGTTAGACAGGGACTAAAATCAGTCTTGTTAGATCTTTCCATAGAAACAACAGTGTAAAGTAAATGCTTGCGTGATAACCTTTTCATCAAAGCCTGCAATGAAACTTCAGGTTTTGGATGTGCCTTAAAATGTTCCTTGAAAATCTTTTTCTAATTTTCTTTTGCTTCTAGATTTGAGGTGAACCATAGCAACTTTTGCAGCTTGAGGTATAAGACAGGTTCTGTTATCAAGTGGCTTTCCTTTTTTTTTGGTTTTAAACTGGGGATTATATTGAGCTTTATATATCCTCAGGAAGTGCCCCACCCTTTTTTGTTATTTTGAGACAGGGTCTTGCTATGTAGTTAGGCTGGTACTGAATTTGCAGTAATGTAGCCCAGGCCTGCCTTGAATTTGCAGTAATCCTCCTGCCTCAGCTTCCTGAGTGCTGGAATTACCACCACACCCTTCCGTCCTTTTTGAGATCAATTGTCTCTTGCTAAATTGCCCAGGCTAGTTTTGAACTCATGATCCTTCTACCTCAGCTTCCTGTGTAGCTGGGATTACAAGTGTGTGCTGGCATGCCTGGCCGTCCAGTGGCCTTTCTAATGTCTTTTCTGTGGCCGTGGGCTTGGAAATGACCTCCTGCGTTTCTGGTTGCCAGAGTTAAGCCTTCATGGCCCAGCTGTACAGTGCAGTGTTTGTAGGTGTTCATCATAGCTGCTTTGAAGGAGTCACATGCCACTTACCTGTTAGTTTTTAGAGGGGAACTAGGTTTATTCTAAAGAAAGAAATGGTCACACAAGTTTTATGCTTCTAGTACATTGAAATCTTTTTTTAAAAAAAAATCTATGGAAGAAATGATGGAATTGTTGAATTTGATCATAACCAGCTATCCCATTTTTCACTTTCAGTTTTGGGTCATCATATAGTAACTAAAAATAATAAATACGTCCATCTATACACAGGCACACACAGATATTTTACCTAGTTACCCAGGTGTTTGAGTTCAGGAGTTGGACTCAGTATTACTTTCTCTTTGCTCTACCCAAATATATAAAATTGTAAATTGAAAACTAAAGTGTGTACCACATTGAATAAAATATTGAAAAAATAATTTAAAAAACGTCATTATCACCGCTTAGAAGGAGCTTGGATGCCTAATCATATATTTCCTTAAGAGACACAATAAATTTGAATTTAAAAAGACCTTGTAAATGTCAATGTTCTAGATGTAAATATTTTTACTAATGTAAACAGTAATGTAAATGCAAAATGAAGTCTGATTGTAACTTCTTTTAGGTATGTTCCTAGATTAGGAAGAATTTAAAGAATAACATGTGGGCTTATTTTTTTTTTGGCAAATATTACTGTCAAGAATTTTTGCTTCCTGACCTATTTTATAAGCAGACTTAACATTTTATGGGACATTTTCCATATAGGTATGTTAGAATTTTTATGAGAAAAAGATTTGTAACCTGGTCAGCTCTTTATTGTAATAGATTCTGTGCAAATTCAGAAACACTAAAATGGTTGCAGGTCCCTAGAGGTTCATTGTAACCCTGTACTGCTTTTTGCTGCTAAGATTTTCCATCTGTGTCACTTCTATCTCTTGACATTTCTTCCCATGTAGGGCATTTCTAAATTCCACATTCAGAATCTCTTCTCTTTGGCTTTCTTTGCTTGGTGTAAAGATAATGGGCTGTGAAATCACACATCCCACTTAATGTAAGGGAAATCCTAGTCAGCATCCTTTATTTTAAAAGTTTCAGACAACACTGAACAGATTACTTGCTCATCTGTGTTTTAGAAATTATACGCACCAGACTTTAGACAATTTATTCCAATGAATTAGTAGCAGGATGTATTCCTGCCCCTGCTACGAGCCTCCTGGAGCGGTGTGACACCCACAGACGCCAACTGCACGGCCCACTCTGCAGCCTTCCACAGAGTAGATAGAGCAGGGGAGGAAAGCGCGTGTGTCTCCTGTGTATGAAAGCTGGCTTGCTTCCCTCTGAGTTAATACTGCCCTGGTCCTGCCTTACAGGTTATAGACACAGGGTGAATATGTAACAGTGAGGAAGGGTGTGAATTTCTGCTTGCTCTGTGTGTGTGTATACCTCCCCATGAGCAAACTTTATAAATGAAAAGTACAAACCATTTCTACTTCGTTCTTTGTCATCCATGCACATTAAGGGGACAAGTTTAGAAAAAAGCCTGATGTGATTCTGTCAGGTAAAAAGCACGGGTTGTGTTATGTGAAGCATTCCATTGTCAGTTATGCAAGCACTGGATTTTTTTTTCCTTCTGAAACAGGCTTTCTAAAACTCTTACTGACCCTTGCTAAGAAAATTTCACAGATTAACTCCCTACTTTGTGTGATGGGAAAACCATCATATTTTCGTCCTCAGTTGTGCTTGAATTTGAGCCATGCTGGTCTGTAGTGAATGAAAAATGTAAAAGCTTCACGTTGTTGTGACCATCTCTGAGTTATGCCATATCAGATAATTTATGACTGTCCTTCCCAGGTCAGAACCTGTCAGCCTATTTCATGAGTAGTGGATAAGAAGTCTAGGATAACTACTGCTTCACAGTGAGTCTCTTAGGACAGAAAAAGGTGCGGAATATTCTTGGGCTTTGAATATACTTTGCACATCTTCCTCAAATCAGCCATGGTTGTCAGAAAGCATTCCCCAGAATGTTCAGCCACATGATGCCTTTGTTTATGTTGTATGTCTGGTTGGATCATCATCTTTCCCTTTCATTCTGGGAGATGACTTTTCCTGCTTTTAGCTTCCTAGTCATCTCCTAGGATGGGCATAATTAATTATCCCCTGTATTCTGTGTGTATTGCATATTTATATGCCAGGTTTTATACAAGGCACTGAGAACTCGAACAGAAAATTTCCCTTACACCCTTCCAGCCTTTGTCTCAAGCTCCCAGTATCTGGGAGAGTCAAGCAAAAACTCAGCAATGTAACTAGTGCTAAGTATAAGATGATGGATGTAGACATGAAAGCTGTTTGTGTAACACTGTGATCATACATCTTATGTGATGCATTATAGTTTATTTATGGAAGTGTTCTAACTAGACGGTGCTTCTTAAGGGCAGGAACTGTGTTTTGCTCATGTTCGAGTCACCAGTATTTGGATATCCTCCTGGTGCTGGCTTTCAGTTATGAATCTAGTGATGAGAGATGTGGTTCCTGTGATTAAGGAACTTTTCCCCTGGTGGAGATTAATTCCACTCAGACTCAGGAAAGGATGATGGGGAGAAAGAGGAAGGACATTAATAATCTGGGGGAAACTTTCCATGAAAACTACACAAAGTATTTACCATGGCATTTGCAGGCTTACCAGTCAAGTAACATGGAGTCCAAGGCAACATGTAACTTATGCTGTGTGGTATTGTTTTATATTAAAGGCCATAGAATGTCATGAAGAGAATTTTAAGCTGAGGAGTGCCATGAGTGTTTTAGAATGAATACTTTACTACAGACCATAGCAAAGACAAGTTAATGTGATACTTGCATTTTTCTAGGTGATAGAGGATTACCTGAAGTAAAGTAGTAACTGAACTGTGGAGGGGGTAAACTTAGCTGTGGGTTGCGATGGGGACCTGGGCTTTGACTTGGGCAAATGGCTGTGCCCATCTCTGACCCAGAAAATACAGGATTCTGTGCTGTCTCCTGAGACCTCTCTTGGAGAGGCCTGAGGGGCACAGGGGACCTGTGCCCGTGCCTCAAAGCTGCCATGCTGGAGGTCTGTGCATTCCAGCCATGGTAACTCCCACCTCTTCTTGCAAAAAGGTCTGCTTCAAGAAGTTCTTTTCTTGGCCTTTGCAAGTGCCTCGCCCTCCCTGCACTGCCAGGACTGCAAAGTCCTTGAAAAGCAGAACTGCTTTGTAGGTTGAAGGCCACTGGGAGCTTCTCTCGTCTATCTTTTCCCAAGGCCAGAGTTCTTGTTCATTGTGTGGTCCAAAGAAAAGCTACACCTCATTCTTAGGGTGGATTGTTTTTTCTCATCTCACTTATTGTTTGGCGTCTGAGGAATCCAGCCAACACTGTATTTTGTTCCAGTTAAGACAATAAAAGCTGCCGTAAGTTGCTCCATTGCCAGGACCAGTTGCCTAGATACATGTGGCTGTTCAAACCAGCTGCTGACAGCCGCCAGCTCATCATGGGTGGAGGTTGCTGATGCCTCATTGTCTGTCACATTGAAGCTAAGTGATGCATCAAAAATACATGATGGCCTCAAGATAGGTTTGACACAACTCATTCTTCAACGTTGTGGCTGATGGAGACTTCATACAAGGATCGACAGCAGATGGAGACAGATGTTTTGTTACAGTCAAATGTCCTGTTGATCCCAAATGTAGGGTATCTGGTAAATTACGATGACGAAGATGCTTAGGCCCAAGAGAGGAGATCAAGTCCTTCTGTCTCTGGAGACCTGTGTGTCCTGCTGTGGCGGGGTGTGAGTTGGAGCAAGGTTGGGAGCAAGGGCATCCATGTCAACAGTGAGGCCCAGAGGCCTGCCTCACATACTTAGCCAGCAGGGCGGTGGGGCTGGAGGTCTTCATTGCCATCAGCTCAAGTGGGCATTAATAAAGAGTTGGAGAGACCAAGATCCTCAGGCCAGAAATCCACTACACTTGACTGTGGGGTCCAGTGTAAAGACATAACTTGGTTTGTGCTTTCAGGGCCTAATATGCAGAGTTACAAATCCTGAGGCCTGTTTTGGACACACTGAGTTGAAGTATTAATCTTTAGGCAAGTTGTGTATTACAGAGGAGAGGGTATGATACACAGCTGTTCAAATTGTAGGTGAATGAAAAGGGGTTTCTTAAGAAAATTCAGACAATTTGAAGGAAAGAGCATATTGGTTTTATAAAAAAGAATTGTGGCACTAAGGATTAAACCCAAGGCCTTTGTACCAAGCTATATCCCTAGCACTTTTTATTTTTTATTTTTAATTTTGAGAGATTGACCTATTCAGTCAGTAAGCTGCCAAGGCTGGGCTTGAATTCAAGACTGTCCTGTCTCAGCCTCCCAGAGTTCTGAGATTATAGGCATGCTATGACCAGCTCTGGTTAAAGACCTTATGGTTGCCTAACTTCTAGTTTTGACTGTTCTTAACAGTTGTTGTTGGGCTATACTTTCATGAATAATTTTCTCGATTAGTCTGTGATATCAGTACTTTGAAAAGGCAAGAATTCTCCATAAAATATTGGTTTCCAACCCCCTATTTAATTTACTTCAAGAAGAACATGAGATGTTTTTCTAAGCAGAAATTTAGAACTACAGCGAGCACCACTGTGTAGGATTTGGTTCAGTTTCTTGCTATGAGTTCAAACATATTCCTGGCTGAAGTTTGGTCACTGCATAATATTGTAAGGCAGCTGAAACGTCCTAATAATCTCATGGACCAGTATTCACAGTTTATCTGGGACTTGTTAGATCTTTTATCTGAACAAACTTTAAATTTGCAGACCATTGTTATGTAGCCATGTTATTTTAGGGTACAATGTGTTGAAAGGAGTATTTTAATTGTGTTAGCACCTTTCATGTGACCACATTTTTTATTTGCAGTATTTTCATAAGGAGGAGAAATAAATTAGCAGAATTATGCATGGGATGTGATTAGTTCTAGTTCAAAGCAATAGAGAGAAACATTGATATGGTTGTCAACTGGCAAAATATAAGGCTAAATTTTTTTTAAGAGAGAAAATATCCAAATAAGCCACAGACTCTAAATTCATGAGAATGCGTCAACATGTTCTCTGCTTAAAATTCATGCATCTTTTCCATGTAAAAAGAAATCACCAGCATTTTAGGCAAATCTGTGTTGGACAGTAAAATCACCTACGATTTATTAGTTATTCTTGCATACCTTAAAAAATCATCTTCCATTATTAAGCTGCTTAAGCATCTTCATCTCATCCTTTTGCATCTTCAGGAAGATGGCATCTGTGGAGAGGGTAAAAAGACTGCAGAAAGGCTAAAAATTGATTAGGATCCAGAGATGCCTGTGATTTACTATTGATTTGATGGAAACCCAGCCATATGTATTTGGTGGATTACTTTTCTGTTTTCAAAATTTTCTGTAGAAAGTGATGATGATCGTGATTGTGATTTTGTTTTTAAATGATTGAAGTGTAGGAATGGGTGGAAGGCATGAAACTTAATCGTGAGTCTTCTAGACAAAAAACACTGACACTCAGTTGTAAATTGAGGGTCAAAGCCAGAAATGTGAAATAGAGCATGCAAAGGTATCTGGGGAAGAGTTTCAGATACAAAAGGGAAGCAAAGGGCTACTACTCTAAAGAACTCTTTTCAAGGGAGGTTTTAAGAATTAAACCTGTTTGGAGGCAGGGTAGTAAGTGAAGTGCCCAGAGATGAATACATGCAATGTACTTCTTTTGCTCCTCAATTTTTGGCAAGGGGCAGCTGTGACAGTCACATAATATTTGTGGTGTGTGCACTTCGTGCACATGGAACAATGAACAATGGGCTTTTGCACTAAGCCACACCTCCTGGTTGTTTTATAAATGTTTATTTTGAGACAGGGCCATACTAAATTGATAAATTGTCCAGGTGAGGCTCAAAGTTGCTTGAGATCCTGCCTCTGCTTCTCCAGAGAGCTGGGATTCCAGGTGTCTGCCACCATGCTGAACTCCCATTTTTTCTGTGTATTAGGAGTTAACTACATGTTTATTGACTGAAAACAGATGCCTCTGAATTCTGGCCTCTTCTCTGAATATCTGAATTCAGGTAATTTTGAGTGGGGAGGGTACCAGTAAGCCTTGTACTCTTTCAGGGTTTGGAAGTAAAGCAGTGAGCAGAGAGCTAATTCCAGAGAGACAGTAAATGAATGTAACTTAGATGGTGGTGAGTGTTAGGAAGAAAAGTAAGTCAGGGTAAGGGATAGAGTTACAGGCATGGTAGAGCAGCCCACTGCTGTTTTAGAAAAGGTGTTTGGACTCCGTCACAGTGTTTTGAATTTAATAGGTCAACTATTAGGTACAGATTACCGCAGAATTTCAGGTGTGTTCAGGACACTGGTGGAGGAGGAGTACGAGGAGTGCAGTGTTCTCAGGAGGACACCCACTGAGGCATGTTGGGCAGAAGAATGGCGTGTTCTAATTTACTGCATGTCTGCCTGTTGAAAAATCAAATCGCGTGTTTTGTTCCGAAAGCCTCTATAGTTCTTGTCATAGTTGACTCTGTAAAGGAAATTGCCCAGACTCCAGACATTTCCATTAGGGAATCTGGGCTCAGTTCCTAACACTAAGTAGCTTGCTGCTTGTTCCAGGTCTGGGAAACACCATTGCAGCTCAAGACTGACATCTATTGGCTATTTTCAGAAATGTTTATACTATATACAGGATTGGTGCATACTGACTTGATCAGGATCTCAGTGCACATTTTAATATGGAAAATCACACCAATGATCATAGTCTTCATCTTCATCTCTTAGTACTCTTGCCCTCAGTTTCTACATTCCAGCCCTGCTGCCCTTTCACGCCAATGATTTGCCCTACCTGTCTTAGGACCTTTGCAAGTCCTCTTTCATTCCAAGCGCCCAAGCACACACTAGTTAACTCTTGTTCAACTTTGAGATTCCAGTTAAAATGATACTTCTTCAGGAAGATTTCCCTGCCTCCTCCCCAACTCCTGACTGGCAAGCCTCTCCTGTTACAGGAACTCGGGATCACATCATGGTTTTAAAGTCTATGTGTGGGTGATTGTTCCCTCCCTAACTAGACTGAAAGCATCTTGTGAGCTGGGACTGTGCCTGGCCCATTTCTCTGTTCATGGAACAGTAACTCATTTTTTGACCAGTAAAGAAAATAGTCCACAAGCGGAGAGCTCTTGTTGGAAAATTGGAGTTAGAAATAGGCCAAAAATGTGATGACTAACTATAAAAGATAGTGGGTTGTGGTGTGATTCCTTCCCTGGTTCCTGCTAGGCATGCATGCCTCGAGATGCCAAATGTGTTGGTGGATGGTAGCTCTCAGTTCCTCCAAGTATTTCCTTCAGCTGAGAGCCACCTTACCAGAGGACATGAGCCTCTTGAAAGCAACTCTCATCTGACTGGTTGAGGGTCACCTAGCCTTAGCATGGAAGCCAAAGAGATGCTGTCTTTGAAGAGCCACCGTGGGCCACTGTTCTAATGGCATTAACTAGTAGCTCTCCTCCATACTTTTCCACCTGGAATTCGTCGCCCTTCACGGATGCTATTCCTGAGAACAACCCTCAATAAACCATATGATGCTCAGTCCTTTAGGGAACTTGCTTACAGCTGGGCGTGATGGAGAGTGAGGAGTCTAAGGTGGCGCTTAAGATTTCTAGTGCGACACAGCACAAGATGTCGTTCTCAGGGATGGTGAACACAGGAGAACGGCAAGATACAGATGTTCAAAAGGGGTAGTGGAAAATTAATATTTTGTCTGAGAAGCCTGTGGGACAGCCAAGACTGAAGCTTGGAGGAAAAACCAGGGCTGCAAGTACAGATTTTGGAGTCATCAGTAACAGTGACACAGAAGAGAACCAACAAAGGGGGAAGAGCAAGGAGGATGTCTTAGTTTCTTCTCTCTCATTGCTGAGACAGAATACTCAACACCCACAAGTTAAGGGGGGAAAAGTTTATTTAGCTCACAATTGGCAGAAGTTTCAGTCCATAATCGGCTGGCTCCAAGGTAGGGAGGCACTTGCAGAAGGGCAAGAGTTCACAGCAGCAGAAGACAGCAAAAGCAACAAGAAACAGCAAGATACTCCTCTCCGTCCTTTATATGGTATCCAATCTACCGGGATGGGGGGGTACCAATCCAATCAGTGGATTGATCCAGCAATCACTTAATCCCAGCACCCTTATCCCCCACACTGCAACACGAGTCAATCACATATACTAAATTCAGCCACTTTTGAAAAAGATGACAGCATGAGGCTTTGGGAGGACATCTAGACACAAAACCATAACGGAAGGGTCAGGGATATGGCTCAGTGGCACAGCGCCTGCCTGCCTGGCAAGCGCGAGGTCCTGAGTACCAAAAAGAAAACAAAACCCAAACCATAACAGAAGACATATGTGGAAGAAAAAGGATGGATGATTATAGAGACACAGGAAAACCAGGGGTATTAAGGATACCAGCGGGAGCAGCAGAGAGTGACGGTGATAACAGGCAGATGTATCAGACTCCGTTGGAGAATGCAGGATAGACAGGCGTTCCTTGGATTCAGTGGCGCTATCCCAGAGACTGCTGGGGGCAGTCTTCTCTGAGCAGGTGGAAACAGCTCGACTCCAGTGAGTTGAGTTGGTAGGTGTGAGTGGTGAAGACGAGACGAATGTGATAAATTTACAATTTTCAGATCTACCAGAATACCACCCAGCTGCGCGGAGCAGGTGGGTGCGGGGGTAGGGCCCCTTTGCCCCCCAGATCACCGCGCAGCCCAGCATTCTGCGGAGCGCTGGCTTCGGATGGGGCGGCGCGGCGTGCAGAGGGGCGTAGCCCCAGGCTGGACGGTCCCAGAAAACTGCCCAACATCTTGAAAACTGTCCTCCGAATTTCACTGGGGGAAGACTGTATTTCCCGCAGGAGGCCTACAGAAACCAAGTGTTATGGGGCGTAAAAAAGCGCCCATGGCATGACGCATGCGCGCTGTGGAGCAACGGGGACGAGCCAGCTCCACTGCGCAGGCGCGGGTGCCTCCTCCGGGCGGGGCGTTTCTTCCCCGCGGGCAACCCCAGTGCGGAACTGGGCCGTAGGGGCCTTCGTGCAGCCGTTCGTTTTCTAGGAAAGTCTAACAGCTTCCTAACCATCTACCGATAGGAGATTTATTAGTGACGATATAGTTATGTTAATATGATAAACTTTGCAGCTGCAGCCTAGTGAGCGAGGAGTTTAGATTATTTCCTGGCTTCTATTTATGGTTGAAATAAAGTTCTCTCTAGAAACTGTGTACTTGTGGTTGGCAGCTAAGCTGTTAAAGCTTTGCAGTTGCTGTCCTAAATTAAATTTAGGAAGAAGTTGTCCTTAGAATGACATAAGGGCGCTGATAAATGAGGTTTCTCTTGGGCCACGTCGTGGAGAGCTGGTGGCGATCACTAGGAAAAGAATTGTCCTTGAGAGGCCACCTGCAGAGACAGTAAACCTCATCAGATGGGACTGTCTTGTTAGTCGCAGTGGTTAGCTTGGTGATGTGCAGGAACCTGCTGAAAGAAAAGCATTGCCATGGAAGCTCTGAAAATGCTCCGAAAGAAAAAGTCAAGCTCCGGAAAGCTGCCACACCTGGAAGACACCACCATTCCCCAAGTTCCCCAAATGGGAATCAGCAATCCACTATGCCCCCACCTCCCGTGGTCCTGTGAAGCCTCCTTTTGCTAAACGTGAAGTTAAAGGCTGGCTTCCCGCACCACGGCTGTCTTAGTTACTTCATCTCTGGGACACAGTACCCGGCACCCAAGAATTAAAGGGGGAGAGGTTTATTTTGGCTCTCACTTGGTGGAGGTCTCAGCTTCAGTGGGTAACCTGGCAGCGGAGGCTGGCTTGTGGCATGGCAGCACGAAACTGAGACTGGTCAAGGGAGGAGAAAGGAAGAGGCCACGCCCCCGTGACCCACCTCCTCAAACCACACTGTCTCCCAACCTTAGCTATGAACTGTTCATCACTGGACTGGTCCGCTGACAAGTATCACTGCCCGTGATCTGATCACCTCTCCAAAGTCCCACTTCTAATCTCACGAAGCTTTGGGGGAGGGGGGTGGACATCAAAATATAAACTGTAACAATAACCTTGCTGGAGGTTCAGCAGAACTGTCCAGAAAAATCCTTACCACCTTCCTTCTTTCAAAAACTTTGTATCTTTTTTATCGGCAGGAAGGTTGATGACGTTGTTAGTCAAGTTTTACTTTGCATATCCACCAGGATGGTCTGTTTTTACCATACCACTCATTTTGATACATCAATTCATAGCTCCAAAACAGTTTTGATTTGTTGCTGCAATGTCATGGAATAAAGGCACTTGCTCAACTTTCTCTCAGAAATCAAGCATACCTTTTGTTGCAGTCAGGGGTTGTGAGGAGAAAAATTACATATAGGACACAGAATTTATAATACTATTTTACCATGGTCACCCACAGTTAAATACAAGAAAATATAGGAAATCTGTCCATAACATTAAAGACCCACAACAATGTCCTGCATGAGTCCAGCTGAAAACCTAGAGCCCATGACAATGCCTCCCACTAGTCCAACTGAAGGCGTAGAGCCCACGACAAGGACTCATGCCAGTCTGTTTTATGGAACTATGCTGGGAAGGCCCAAAGGTCAGCACTGGAAGCTAGAAAGTCTAGGCCAGCGGGATGAAGGATCTGTGCCAGCAGGCTGAGGGTTCTGTATTGGAGCCAAGAAGCAATGTTCAAAATATGGACCAGGGCTGCCCTGAAAAGTACCACAGTCATCCTCAGTGACAATGAGGTCCTGAGATCCTCTGATAATGAGAACAGCCAAGTACATATCAGGAAGCCAGCGTGACAGACTTCTGGAGATTAAACAGCACACATCTTCTGCTCTGTAATCAGGAAATGATGCTCAGTGTAAGGACCAAAGCTCCCCCAAAGTAAACTGCAGCCACTCTCATCAACAAGGTCCCAAACTCCTCCGACGATAATGGCCAAATTCATATTGGGGAAGCTAGTCATGATAGGCTCCTCCAGGAGAACCAAAGGCTCCAATTAGCCTTAGGAGAACCCACAACACCTCACTTTTCTTCTCCATGTCTCTCTTTATGACAGTGCTTCCCACAACTTTCCTCAGGTGGGCCATCTACACTCAGCACCATGCTGATTTACTTCAGCCGGTGTTAAGTTGACCACCAGTTTTTAATCCATAACACCCTACATTCAGACTTGTCCAAATCTTAGATGCACCAAACAAGTGGAGTTCAATTCTAAGCCAGTCTTTCTTAGCATACTTCCTATGTGTGCCATTAAATCCAGAGGGATGAATTCAAAAGGATGCGGACACAGGGAAACTCTTTTCCATCGCAGGTATATCCTGTACCTTAAGTTCAGATAATAAAAAGTTCTCCAGTTACTTTCAGACCTGTTGTAGTCAGGGGTTGTGAGGAGAACAATTAGAACCAGGACACAGAATTTATAATATTATTTATGATGGTCACCCAGAGTTTAACACAAGACAGTGCAGGAAATCTATCCACAACACTAAAGACATAGAATATTTAGCCAGGGGCCTGAATCCGACAGCAATGTCCCGCATAAATCCAGCTGAAAACCTAGAGCCCATAACAATGCTTCCCACAAGTCCAACTGGAGGTCTAGAGCCCACAAGAGGGACTCACGCCAGTCTTTTTTACAGATCTGTGCTGGGAAGGCCCAAAGGTCAGCGGTGGAAGCTAGAAAGTCTATACCAGCGGGGTGAAGGAGCTGTGCTGATAGGTTGAGGGTTCTACACTGGAGCCGAGAAGTCATGCTCATAATAAAGACCAGGGCTGTCCTGAAAAGCACCACAGCCATCCTCAGTGACACAGAGGTCCCAAGCTCCTCTGACGATAAGAACAGTGGAGTACATGCCAGGAAGCCAGTGTGACGAGTTTGTTCTGGAGATTAAACAGCACATGTCTTCCCCTCCAGAGCCAGGAAGCGATGTGCAATGTAAGGACCAGGGCTCCTCCAAAGTGAACCACGACCACTCTCACTAACAAGGTCCCGAGCTCCTCTGATGACAATGGTCGAATTCACACTGGGGAAGCTGGTCATGACGAGCTCCTCCAGGAGAACCAAAGGCTCAAACAGCAGCACTTAGAGAAACCCACAACACCTCCCTCGTCTTCTCCACATCTCTATTTATGCTGGCAACTTTCCTCAGGTGGAACATCTACGCTCAGCACCATGCTGGTTTAATTCAGCTGGCATTAAGTTGACCATCAGTTTTTAATCTATAACAAGACCCAAGAATAATCTTGAGTTATTAAAATTCCAGTCAGTGTTGTAACAGTATAGCAATTTTCTTGTCCAGTTGAAAGCTTCATTCAGTGAAGCCACTCAAAACAAAACAAAACGAAACAAAAAATCACCAGGCAGAGTTTATTAAAAAATCAGCAGACACCTGCCCTATTCCTCCTTCCACTGCAGTTCGACTTGGAGGGAGCTATTTTAAATGCTTATTTGTTTTTGTGATTAAGCAGTAAATTATAGTTGTAGGCAAGTTTCTTCAGCCCTGAGGTACTCGAGTTCTGCCACCCAGTGGTGATAATATTTTGGAGAAATAAGGGATGACTGTTTCTTGAGGACATGCTGTGACACCCTCCCCCTCAACCTGGACCCTCCTCCCTGGTGATGCTGAGACAGTAGGCAAACTGAAGGCTTTTATGGAGCCACTGAAGGCCAGGCGTGCTGGCTTTAAACAAAAGCCTTGCATTTAAAAGCTTATTAAAAATGAGAGTGATGGTTTATCACAATGCTTTCTTCTAGTAATTTTCAGGCTCAAAGCCCTGCCCTTGCACACCTGGCTGTGGTTGTGTTTGCATGGATTGGTGTCACTTTAATCGTACCTGATGTTCTTACTAAGCCTAGCAAGTCTGTTCTCTCAAAGCAACCCCACACTAGTGTCTTTGGTATACCAAGTACTGCCTCAGTACACCTGGTGTTGTTCATCTTGTCTTGGGCTTGTGGCAGCTCTGCCTCCTTGCTCTCTTAGCGATGCTTTCTAAGGCAGCTCTTCTGCAAGCCTAGCAAGCAGAGGAAGACAAACCCAGCTATTTGGTGTCCTTTGTGTAGTCCACGGGGATTTTCCCATGTTATTTTTTCTACTACCTAGAGGTTATTGCCATTTCTGCCTCTTGGCTTCTTTTAGTATCTCCTACCTGATCTATTTATATCTGCTCTAGCTAGTCTTCTAGAAAGCTCTCCATATAGAAGCAAATGTGTGCTAGTTGAAAATTTATGGCCTCACATCTTTAAATCCACTCTGCATTGCTTGCTCAGCTGGATCCTTGAAATATTTTTCCTTGGCCAGCTGGCGGGGTGCTAAATGCTGTCAGTTGAGGGCACTGGCACGATGATGGGAGAAGAAGGACTTTTCCTCTAGTTGTAGTGCATGGTTCTGAGCTACTGCCTGCAGTGCCCTCTTCCTACAGGTATCATTTTGGGCACCAGGCTGTTGAGACCAGCTGCCATGCACGAAAGCCAGTAGCCCTCAGTTGCCACAAGTTTTCTGTGGCATCCTCCAAGGACAGTGTCCTAATAGTATTTCTGCAGATCGCCTCCTTTTGAGTGGCTTTTCCCAGTGTCCTCGAGGAAGCATTTTCAGTACATTCTATCCCTGATATATCTCTGGTCTGTGTCTTTGCCACATAGGATCTCAGAACTGGGAGCAGGAGGCTTCTCCTCGGATGGTGGCTGTTCCTTTTATCTGTTCTGTCTCTCTGTCATTTTCTTTCTTTTATTCTGCTTTCCTTATTTCTTATGGGGGCAGGCCCTCAGGATACCAATTTCCTGTTAAGGAAATTGCTGCTAATAATTGCTGATACTATACTTTCCCTTTTAAAGTTCTTGCATAATTTCTGACCCCTGAGTAGATGCTGACTGATAGTGTGTGTGTGTGTGTGTGTTTTTAAATTTGGATCTAAGTTACTGCTCCAGGGTTTGATCTATTTTACGGCTTTACTTGACTTCTAAGATAAAAAGAAAGCACCATCTCCATGTTTCTGAGGCTCTGCATTTTTCAGCCCTTCTTTACCCTCTGGTCTCATTGCATTCCAAACTCCCCCTCATTTTCCTCAGACATGAGATTTAACAGTCACTGTTCCTCAGTCTGGACTCGTCTTCTCTCACCTTTTTACCTCAGGCCCGGGCCTCAGTTCAGCCCCCTTTTTCTCAGGGGCACTTTCTCTTGCCTGTGTTGAATGGCTTTTATTCACTTCAGAGCATGTTATGTAACTCTTTCAGATTGTTTTTCATGTTTTTCATGTCTGCAATTTTACATATGTTTTCCTGTGTTGGGGGATTTATATCCAACTCCTCTCTTACAGATTCAAAACTCCTTGAGGGCCAGGAGCAGTGATTTTTTTTTTTTTTTGGCCCCCTGTGTGGCACTAGGGGCCAGCAAAGGGCCCCTAGGGGTTACAAAGGGCACAGGTATTCTGGCTCCTTCAGACCACTTGGTCCCACAGTGTTCTGCTCTGTGCTCCAGTTAGCCACAAGATGGCAGGCTCGTCCTCTGGTTCTTGATTCCCTTTGTGAAAAGTAGGTTTCAGGTTGAAAACCCTTTGAGCCGGAGAAGCGTCCCTTTGAAGTGAGAGAGTCACATGTGGCAGCAAATTTCTCTGCAAATGGCCTCTGCGTTTTCCCTTTTTCACTGACTCTGAGGCACAGTCTGGAATACTAAAAACCAATATAAAGGGAGAGTCGCTGGTGAGCCCGCGGGGCTGCTGTATTATTTAGGAATCAGTTTTAGGGAGAACACAGGAATCCTGAACTTTGATTTACATGGGAAAATAAAACATGTGGAGAGTATTTACTGCTCTGCTTCTTGGCTTTGTTTTGTATTAACTTTGGGTTCCAGAGGAAAGAACAAGGAGCCAGCGAACTATGGCTTTTGGGTCAAACCTGACCGTCTACCAAACTTTTTAAATAAAGATTAACTGGAGCACAGGGATGGCCAGTTGAGCCTGTATCTTCAATCTTTGATACAATCACCAGTAATTGCGACAGAGACCATGTAGTTTGAACAGCCAAAAATATTTGCTATCTATTTCCAGAGTTTGGGAGTATCTAGTCTATATGGATGCATACTTTGTAAGAAGCCTTGTATCTGGTTAGCATTTAGACAGTTTTTCATAAGAAGTGATTTGGCCTTTTTAAGGGAAAGACTTGATTTCTAAGAGCAAAATTAGGGGCAGAATGATATAGACCCCTTGAGGTACCTTAAAAATGTGGATATAAATCAGAATTACATGTGTTAATTCATTTCATGAATTAAATATTTAAGTGTGGTGTATCTTTTTATTTTTTAAGAAGAATGGGCATATATGATGTGAATTTGTTTTAGTTTCTTCGCATGCATTCCCAGAGCAGAACTGTTGTACTAATTGTTTGTCAGGATACCAGTCAGTGTCCCTCTGGCTATTTTCCCTTCATTCAAGAAATATTCTTGGCAGACGTAGACGTTGTGGCTTAATTAAGAGTTTGTTTGCTCAGACAATGCTGAGTCAAAACCACATTAATTCACTTTGTAAATTTTACATAGTCAAATGTACTTCGTACAGATCAGCTTTATGCAAAACATTTTGGGTTTTGATAATGGATTTTTTCTTTTAACAATTTCTCAGTGCTCTTACAAAACAGGAAAATCAGAACCATCTGTTTTTGAGCATACAGATATGAGATAAGCTGGGTCGTGTTAGGGCCTCTTGGTTTAGGCCAGAGGAGTGCTTTCACCTTGTGAGAAGGGTCTGTTTCTGGCAAGGTCTGCAGAAAGGATCTGCCAGAAGGGAAAAGTCTTAGCTCATGAGTACTGGTGAAAATCAAAGCTGGTAGGCTATCTACCTTCCTCTCAACAGCACTTTTTTTTGCAGGAAGTTTATGAGGCATTTGGAAGATACCCCTTTCTACATTCCAAGTTAATTATGGGAGAGAATCTTTCTGTTCACCTAAGAAAGGAACTGGGCATGGGAGAGTGTGAATGTTTGTCACATCCTCCCAGATTTCCCTCTAGATTATTGTTAAGTTTATGTAAAATATTATTTTCCAAATCATCTTTTCTTTGAAATAGGAAAGAAGGAAACTACTACAGCTTTCATTATTCTTTGATTGGCAAACTCCCCAAATGACGAGTTTCATTAAACACTCAGTTTACCCCTTAATGGTAAATTTTGAACATTTCTCTTTAATTTTATACAGCTGTGTATATATGTAAAAAAATAGATTATTTTTGGGGAAGATATAGGAGTAGAATATTGCTTATGTCATTTCTTAAAGAGTTATGTTCTTGATGCTTAAAAGAAGGCTAGCATTGTTTGCACAAAAGCTGGCAATTTCCTCTCCCAAATAGAAATGAAATTACTTCTGTTGAGTAAACTTTTTATGTCATCTTGTAATAAAATCTGAAAAAAATACCAAATAATCTTGTTTTGGTATTTTCAACCTACAATTATTTATGTGATTAAGATATTTCAGGGTTTTACTTCAATTCTTTGCTTTTGCAGAGTTCTTAACATTGATTTATGTTTCTCTATGCTGATTTCTTCAAGCACTTCAAACCATGTGTTGTATTTACATATTTTGTGTAGTTGGATATGTGGGAACATTTTTATGTTCTTTTCACATATAAAAAGGTGCAGGGTGTGATGGTGCATTCCTGTATTCTTAGCACTTGGGAGGCTGAGGCAGGACAATTGCTTGCAAGTTTGAGACCAGCTGGGGCTACAAAGGGAGCCCAAGGCCAGCTGGAACTGCATAGTGAGACCCTGTCTCAAAAAGACAGAAAAAAAAAAAAATGCTGAGGCATAAGATTTTTGACTCAAAGTCATTATTCTTGAAAAAAAGAAAAGGCCTATTATTGTAATTGTGTTAATAATAGTGCTAAACAATATTTTAAAAATATGAAATCATAATTCATACAAATAGAAAATGAACATATATAAAGAGTTTTTCATTTGGCTCATTATTTAATGAGGGAACAAATAAGATGTTACAATTTTTCTAAAGGGAATTCAAAGAACCACACATTATGAAGGCAAATGCAGAATGCTGGAATACATTTATAAATAAATGCAAAATAGGTCAATCTATAAGGCAATAATCAGTTATATTCTACTAGACATGATGAATTTGCATTTTAATGGATATAAACAATTACTTTATTTCAATATTCTATAACTTACAGAGTTGTAAAATAGCTGAAAGACAATGAAAAACTGATATAACCTGGAAGGGTATGCTAGAGAAACACTCTAATCTCTTTGGTCAGCTACAGTGTCTCTAACGACTTTTTTTCTGTACAATAACAGTTGTGTGAGTTTATCTGGCACAATTTTAAACATGTTACATGTCTTAATTCAATAAGCCTCCATCAAATTATCTTTATTTTAGAGACGAGAAAATGAAGGCCTTGAGCTTTTAATTTGTTTATGGAAATATGAAGAATCTAGATAGGTGAATAGATAAATAAATTGTGGTACATCTAAATAATTGAGTGTTATTTATGTTAACAAGAAATGAATCATAAAGAAAAATGGAGGAGCCGTAAAGACTTATTAGTAAATTTAAAAAGCCAATCTAAAAAAGCAGCAAACTATGTGATCCCAATAATATGACATTCAAACAAGGCAAAACTATGAGAGAATGATAATAAAAATGTTATCTTTATCCAATGACCGTGCTTAGTTCCCTATAGCAATATCAACAGAGAGAAAAATAACATGATGATGAAATTGACTTCAGTGACATTTGAGTTGTAAGAAAGCCTTATGGGCCATGGAAAATAAGAGAATGACTCTACTGGTGGTCATTGCCTGATATATTAAGAACTTTTCAGTCATCTGCATGAGTGGTTCCCTAGTCTTTTATTTCTCACAGCAAATCTGTCTTTCTAACATATTATTCACCTGATCAGTGCTGGTGCAAACATAAGTGGAGATGTAGCAAGTATTTTGGGTGACTTTGCTTTCTCTTGTTACTTGCTCACAGAATGGTTTGTGATCAAGTTCACTAACTCTCCTGGCTACAATGATAAACAGGAGGTCTAGACTTTCCAAAGACATCCTTCTGTGAGAAGGCCAACTGTTTTATATTTTGTTGAACCTGGGGTTGCCTTTCCTCTCAGGAGAGACCATTCATTGAAACCTTTGCTTTGAGCTTTGAAATGTATATTTCAAGATAAGAACCGAGAAAATCCTTCAATTCCTGTTAAATGCAATGCCAAATGATGCTGAATTATTATCTGTATTGGTTTAAAATATCTGTTAAAAAGAAGAATCTTGTCCTGGTGAGAGCAGCTAAAGCTGAAAATTGATCACATGTAGGGGGGCAACACAAGCTCAGTCTGAGAACAAATAGTGCCAGTAGGCAAGCCATATAAAGAAGCTGCTTGAGTCCAGAGAACACCAAGCCCTAAGGCAATCCAAGCAATGGGTTTCTAGGCAAGGGAGGTGTCATGTGACACCAACTTTCCCAGTGCATAAATAAACATGCTACAGTGGGTGAGCAGTTCCTTTCCTCCAGTCGGGAGAGAGGGCTCTACCTGATCGCAGCTTTCTGTGTCTCATCTTTATTTCTTTACCTTCTTGCCATCTTTCATGCTCCTCACCCAAGGAAGTTCAGGAGAAACATGGGCCACAGCATTGTCCAGGTGGCCATCGGGTACTAAAGGAAGAATTAATCCTTTGTTGATTAGGGGTCAGGTGAGTTGCCTGGGCATTGCCTATATACTACTGTCAACCTTTTATAGGGCAGTACCAAGGACATGCCAACCAAGGAAAGTAGTAGTCTTTCCCATTCTATTGGGCTGAAGTTGAGGGAACATGGGCACATCTAATCACGATTCATTATTTGAAATGAAAGGGCAAATTTCCTCTATTTTTTAAGAACATATTTCCTCTATTTACTTAAGAACAAAAACAAATTATAAAGAAAAATTTGAGCAAGATTTTTCAAACTTATTTGTTCTTTCCTTTAATGCAGCTACGTAGTTCTTGCAAGTGACACGTAGATGTATTTTTGTTAAGAGCAATAGGTTTTAAAAAAAGGGAAAAGTAACCCAATAGGTAATTGTCTGTGTCAGTTGGTTTTGTCATGTGACACATCCCACCTAATTTAATGGCTTAAAACTAACCACTTTTCTGTAACTCATCATCAATTCTTTGGGTCAGATGGGCAGATCTTCTGGTCTAGGCCAGCTCGCTTAGGTGAATTCGGTTAGTTGGTGGCCTCGTTTGCCTCTGTGGTGCTCGGCAGTCTGGCAGAACTGAAGTTTTCTGTGCACGGCTTCTCATCTTCCAGCAGGCTACCTGGGGTCAGTTTATGTATAGGCTCAAGGTTTTTAAAGCAGCAAGGAGATAGGCCTCGAGGACCGAGCGCTTTTGAGTCTCTGCTTGCATCAAACTTGTCAGTGTCTCCTTAGCTAAGTCAAGTTCCATAGCCAAGATTATGCAAGATAATGAAGAAACAGATTCTGCTTCTTTACGGGAAGAATTGAAAAATTATACTGCAAAGGAGCATAGATTCTAGGGCAGAAACATCCTTTTGGCAATTCCCCACACTGTGAATCTCATCTCTCTATTGTAGTGTCAGGAGGTCCCTGATGCCACGCAAGGGATTTCCTACTATTTTTCATGTTAACTGTCACATTTTATATTTCATAAGCCATTTTTATTCTTAGAATGCACTTTCATGACCATGAATCAAAAATGCTTCCGAAGGACTTTTATTTAATTGAGATCAAATCTCACATTCAAATTTTGAGGATTTTTAAGAAGGAATGACTTTATTTGAAATTGTATGTATGGATTTAGAAAGTAAAGATACATGTAATACATGTTTAACTCAGAGAGGAGTGAGGAAGAGAGAGAGAGTGTGTGTGTGAGGAAGAGAGAGGGAAGAGAGAAAGAGAATGAGAATAAATATGAGTGTCAGTACAGAATAGAGGTTAAAAGCATGAACTTCCAAGTTAGAATTCCAGCTTTTCTACTCTCTAGCTGGTTTGAGCAAGTTACAGAATCTCTTTGTTCCTGAGTGTCATAGTTATTTTTCTTGTTGCTGAGACAAAATACCTGAAACCAAAAGTTAAAGGAGGAAAGGTTTATTTGGCTCACAGTTTGTAGAAGTTTCAGTCCATAGTCTGTTGGATTCAAGGCAGGTGGATGGCAGATGGGCATCAGAGAAGAGAAACAGTTCATGGTGGGCAGAAGATAGCCAAAGAATCAAGCAAACGAGTCCAAACAACATTAGCAGCTTCTTTCTGCCCCTTTTATGTCTATCTAGGCTACCAGGCTTACGTTGGGTGCCAAACCAATCAGCGGGCTCATTTAGTAACACACACCCTTACTCCCAGCATCACACACTCTACATCCAGGCACCTCTGAAAAAGCCCTACCTATGACCACATGAGGCTGTGTGGGGACATCTAGACCCAAGCCATATCTAGTCACAGCTGGTTAGAGGATGTAGAACAGTCCACAGCTCAAGGGAAATATTTTACGGATTTTAGCTTTTGTTTGTATTTATGCATCTAATTTCATGGCTCCCTAGTTGTCCAGCTTCGAGGCAAAACTTTCCCCTTTAAAGCCTGGGTGTGAAGGAGCTCCTCCCCTCTCTGGGGGGCGGCTGAGAGTGTGGCAGACTTTCAGCAGCCCCAAGGAGAGAGACCCTGGAGCATTGGGACCTGCACTGTGCGGTTGACTCGGGGTGCCGGGAGAACAAGGAGCTCCTCCCCTCTCTGGGGGGCGGCTGTGAGCCTGCCTGCACTAGGGCTGAGAATCAGACATTTCTTGTCATCCTGTCCCCTGTCCCGTGTGGGTGCCCCCCCCCCCCCCCCGCTTAGCAAGTGAGAGCCAGTGAACTACACATCTTGTGGAAAGATTGGGTATGGTATTTAGTATGAGCTCCCCATATGCAAAGATATGGACAACCATTTTAAAGAAAACAAGACACAATATGACAGATAGTGAAGATCTTTGGTTGTTTAGCTTTGAAATTTATGCTTTCTTATGTCTCGTTCTGTTCTGTTTTGTTGTGTTTAATTTTACCACCTTTAAAATAAAAAAAAAATAAAGCCTGGGTGTGGAGCCTGTGCACTCATTCTTCTGAACTCTGCAAGTACTGTTATTTACGGGTTTACCTCCCCAAGTCATGTTTGGACTACAAAGAAATTGTTGCAAGTTCAACCACTCCATCTTGATCTTTGCTTATCAGTTTTGTCTGTACCTCCAGTGTTACCAGAGTCTGAAATCTTACTTCATTCTCTACCAGGAAGTTTAGCAGAGCTGAATATTTCATAAAACACACTGAAGGCTTTGAGATAGCAAAACCACAAAATATTTTCTTGTTGCTCCTTAGGCCACTGCAATTTGGCTTGTTTTTTTTTTTTGGCCTCAATTTTCAAGTGTATATATAAGTAGAGAAAGAAAATATAATGAATTCTGTTGCCCCACCATTCAGAGTCTAAAAGATTTGCCAATGTGTTTGTCAGTCACATTTCATTTATTTTAGCCCTTTTCTGGAGTATTAGAAAGCAAATCTACGATATCATGTCAGTTTATACACAAGTGTTTGACTATGCATCTGTTACAGTCAGAGTTTGCAAGGGAAACAATTTAATACAGGACATAATTTATAGGATTATTTTATAATATTCAACCAAAGAGTCAAATGCAAAAGTGCGGAAATTCGTCCATACACTAGAGACGCAAAGAATCTAGCTGAGGTCTTGGATCCTACAGCATGACTCCAGTTTGAGACCTAGAGCCCGTGGTGATGTCTCATGCAAGTCTGTATCAAGGGTCTGCACTGGGAAGGCCCAAAGGGGAAGCTAGAAAATCTGTGCTGGCAGGGTGAAGGACCTGTGCCATCAGGCTGAGGGATCTGCCACTCAAGGTAAGGACCAGAGCTCCCCAAAGAGAACCACAGCCATCCTCAGAGACAGTGAGGTCCCGAGCTCCTCCAATGACAGGAACAGCTGAGTTCCTATCAAGAAAACCGGTGTGACTAGTTTCTCCAGGAGAATCAACAGCCCACCATCCTCCCTTCCAGTTCTCCTTTTTATGCTGTGTGTAACAATCCCTAGCTGGGCCTTCCATACCCAGCACGATCTAAATGATAAGTGTTTCTAAATGTATGTTTTTTTTTTTTTTTTTACCACTATGGTATTTTCCACACTCAATAAAATGTCACAATATCATGTAATGTACAGTTCATATTTAGATTTCCCTCGTTTTAAAAACGTGTTTAGAGTGGGTCAATCAAGATCACACAAGGACATGTGAATAGTTTCTTTTTCTTCCCCCTTCTCCTACAATAGCTTCTTCCCACCCTTCCTCACCTCCTTCTTTGAAACACAAGTTTTGCACTTATTTATAAACTTTCATATGGGAAAAGGAAAGGAGAGAATTTACAGTCAAACATCAGGTGTCTTTATCTGGAGTTCTGTAACTGTTTATTTGCGGCTACCATTTAAACCTCTGTTCTATCTTGAAATTGTTTGGGGAGTTACAGAGCAAGGAAGCCCATGTTTTCATAAGAACCTTATAGAATACATCCAAAAAGTGACAAGCAAACTTTGTGAAAATGGAGAAAGATGACAAATGAGATGAACTGTGTGTTTGAAAGGAGAGTCAATTACAGCTTTTGAAAGCAGACATCACAGTAAAGGTTAACCATACATCTGAAAGGAAATTCAGATGCTGCATATTGAAATAATTCACCATATTCCCATGGTTTACACATTTAGAGTGAGGAATATAAAACCCTGTTGATTATGGTTGTGCTTAATTTTCTCATCATTCTTCCCTCAGTACAAGGTCAAATCTTTACATTTATGTCTGTGTGCTTGCATGGGATAATTATACTGAAGGAAAACTTCTGGGAGGTTGTGGTAATTTGACTGTTCTTCCCGCATTGATCTTGACCACCTCATTCTGCCTTTAGCGAAATGCTTTAGCCAGTGTGATTTTTAAGGTAAATAACCTAATTCTCATTAGTGTTTTCTCAGAATTAAAATCAAATCTTCTTGGCTTATAAAGCCTTGAATGGCTCATCTCCTATCTGTGTGGCTTTATTTGGACTATTTCCCTTTTTCCCCTGTTGCTTCTGGTGGATCTTAGCTGTCATGGAATGTCACCTCCCCTTCTTATGCCTGATTGGAATACCCTCCCCCATATCCCATCCTCCATGTAAACTGGGTGCCTTCTTTGTTACACAACTATGTTCCTTTCTTTCCAAGCACTTATTCAAGTTTGTGATCATTAATTTATTAATGTGATTATTTGTTTAGGTCTGTGGATTGCATTCAGCTTGTACATCATACAATATATGCAAATGGTGGCCCTTGTGTTAGACCATTGTCCAGAAAGTGAAGGCGGTGTCTATGCATCATGGCACAGGTAGAAAAAGTGGTGCTATCTTTCCTCACACCTCATAAGGGTCACAGCTGACACTTGTATGGCAATGCTTCACAAGAGAAAAACAGCAGATTTAGTCAATCAAAGTTTACAGTGACATGGGAGCTTTCGGATTAAAGACCCAGTGACCTAGGGAAAACTGTCCATTTTTATTCTTAGATGAAGAGTGGGAACTTGAGTAGAAATGTGATGGGCCAAAAAATATAAGATATGATGTAGGAGACTGAATGGGGCCACTCAGCAAGGGCTGACTTTAAAGAACTTCTGACATGTTTGGGTAGCATTTCTTCCTCTTGGGCATGGGGCAGGGCCTTTCTACAATGAGGGTCTTAAAATCTACTTATAGACAAGGTGAGTCAGAGTGTTCTTTTATGGTCAACTCCTTCATAGAAAGGGAAAGATTAGAGTAATGTGTTTAGGTTTTATGGATTGGTTTGGAGAAAAGGGATTCTAGTTTCAATGACCAACTTTGGGGAGAAGAATTCTGGTGTCTTTCCTTGAGTAAGGATGAGGGATGGAAGAAAGGAGAGTAATAAAAGATTAGAGACAGATTTTTGAGGCTCTTTTGATATCCTTCAGTTCAGAGTATTCAAAGTGTCAAAGTACCATACCTTTGGTTATCCTTTTTTGAGCCTCAACCTGACTTTATAGTCTGCACTCAGTAAACAATATGTACTTATCAACTGAATAAGTGAACAATCACCACAGGTAGTTCTTATTCAGGCTCATTTACTTGGTTTTAGAAATTAAAGTTCCTAAGGTTTCTCTGAATCATTTGTACATATAATTCATTCTAATTTGTGTTAGTTATAGTCTGTAAAGATACTAGGAACGCTGATTAGTGAATATGGAGCCGTTGCTCCTAGAGAAAATACAGGGTTATGTTTCTGATGGCCTCTGGTCACAAGATTTTGTCAATTAATCAAAAATAACCTTGTGTGTTTCTATACAAAGGTTCTTTGTTTAATATCATTGTTGGGTTAATATAGAACATTAACATGTCAAGTTATTATCATAACTAGTAGCATTATAACTCATGCCTAATGGAAGTTTATCTTTCATACATGTTTTCTCCCAAAGGCATATCATGGATTCCTTCCTAATAACAGTAAATAAAACCTCAGCACTACAAGTGAGAGTGTTTCTTTTATCTTAAAGGGAATAAAACAAAACAATAAAATGAAAACAATGAGAATGATATTGGCAAGAACAAGACAGTAGGAAATCCACAATAGTTACTATAATGCATATTGTTATCTAAATAGATGTTCAGACTACTGGCTTTAGGTCTGCAAAGTCAATCAAACAATATAAGCAGTAAGTTATTTCTTAATTTCAATTGCTATCACCTCAGCCTCTATTCTTCCACATCGGCTGGTTTCTTTTTTTTTTTTTTTGGTACCAGGGATCAAACTCACGACCTCACACTTGCCAGGCAGGTGCTTAAGCCATTGAGCTAAATCCCCAGCCCTATCGGCTGGTTTCTTAAGGAGGGTGGAGGGCGGAATCTTCTCTTTCTCCCTGCCTGGGCACCAGCTGGCCCGATGCTGCTAGTGCACAGGAGGGTGCTGCTGTTTCCTGGTCCCTCCTGGCCTGTGGGAGTGGTTTTAAGCAGTGAAATCACTAACCAAGACAAAGCCCACTGTCTTGGTTACTGTTCTTTCATTACTGAGACAAAATATTTGACATCCAAAATGAAAGAAGGAAAGTTTATTTGGCTTACTGCTTGTGGAGGTTTTAGCTCATACTCAGAAGTCTCCAAGGGAGGGTGGTGTGGCTGAGGGCAACTGTCATGGCGGCCACAGAACATACCAAAAGTGAATGAGCAAAAAGGCAAAAGGAGAGGAACATGGAGACAATATTCTTTCTGTCCCTTATATTGTATGTAGGCCACACCCCCTTGGGTGTAGCACCCACACCCATAACCCAAACATTAGAGCATGAGCCATTTTAGAAGCCCACCTCCATGACTGCATGAGGTTTTGGGGGGGACACCCAAACTCAAACCATAATATTCAGCCTCTGGGCCCCCAAAGACTCATACACATCCTTTATGCAAAAGATATTTAGTCCATTTCCAAAAGTTGCCAATGTCCTAACAGTTTCAGCATTGCTGAAAGTCCAAAGTCTCCTTTGAGATTTAAGGCAAAATATTAGCCTGTGAACCCCTGTACAAATAAAAAGACAGTTAAATACTTCCAACATTTAATAGTACAAGATAAAAATTTGCATTCCAAAAGGTACAAACAGGAGAATACAAAGGATTAGGACCAAAGCAAGTCCAAAATCCAGCAGGGCAAACATTAAGTCCTGTAGCTCCATGTGGAATATCCAAAGCAACCTGTGGCAAATTGTGAGCTCCAAAAGGCTTGCATGGCTCTGCCCTACAGCATTTCTGGTCATTGTAACTCTCATAGTTTCCCTTTTGGGCTGACTTTGCTCCCTCCTTACAGATTTCCTTAGATGATCCACACTCTTGGTTTTTCCAAACTTCTCAGTTCTCCATTGCACCTTTGGTTTCACATTCACAACTTCACATACTGCCTTCTTGGGAACACACTGCTTGGCCTCACAGGCCTTCTGAAATTGTGTTGGAAGCCTTTTTAACCTCAGAAGTCTTGCATTCTGTGTGCGCCTAAACCCAGTGCTATGTGCATGATGTTGAGGTCTGATGCCAGTTGAATAAATAACCAGGCTTTCCTCTCTCTTGGTTGTAGGGGTCAAGTGCCTTGATTGCTGAGCACTCTAAATCTGTTTGTGAGGAACAGATTCTCTATGACACCCCTATTCTGGCACCTAGTGTGGCTGCTGCCATTTTGGAAACTTGTGTGGCCTCTGCCACCATTCTGGAATATGGCACTCCATAGTTTTGTCCTCAAAGGAAAATCTTTCACTTTTTCAGTTTTGAGGATGCAAAGGGTGGAGACACACACTGCTTCCTGTGATGTCCCCAGGCCATCTTTTCTATTCTTCTGTTCCTCCTCAGCAATTGAGATCTCAGCTCTATCTTTGCAGTTCAAATTTTTACGGAGCTTTCTTTCTGGCCAGACTCACAACATTTTAAATCACCCTTCTGGGCACTGTGCTCTTGATTTCCAACATAAATCTGGCTAAAAGCCCCAACAATAGCCATGTCACCAACTCAACATTCGACTACCTTGAAATTTCTTCTGCCACATTAATTAGTCTGCCACCCTTAATCTCAGTCTCAGGCAAAGTCTCTGGATGCAGGTAAAATGCAGACTAACTTTGTCTACAGTCTAATAGCAATGAAGTCCTTCTTCCTAGCAGAAATCCCCTGAGCCTAGCCTTTACTGGTGTTCTGGTCTTCTGAGCTCTGACCAAAATCTCCCATACAGAATAGCCTAAGTCATTTCAGCTCTAATCTTTCTGGTGACATCTTCACACCTTTCCAAACTCTTCCCACAAGCCATCCCAAAGGCTCTTGAACCACATGGTCAGGTGTAGTCACAGGAATGACCTCACTCCTCTGGTACCAAATTCTGTGTTGGTTACTTTTGTTTCATTGGTGAGGCAAAATACCTGATGCCTAAAGTTAGGGAAGGAAAGGTTTATTTAACTCACAGTTTGTGGAGGTTTCAGTCCATACTCAGCTGTCTCGAAGGTAGAGTGGCACATGGCAGGAGGCAACAGTTTATGGTGGTGGAAAACAGCAAAAATAACAAGAGGAAAAAAGGGAAGAACACAGAGAGAGGACTCTTTCTGTTCCTTATATTGTATGCAGGCCATACCACTTGGGTGTAGCACTTACACCCATAATCCCAGCATTGGACCATGAGTCATTCACAAACTTGAAACCTATCTCCATGACTGAATGAGGCCTTGGGGGGCCATCCAAACTCAAACCATAACACCCACTGAAGCAGAAAAATGTGGAAATACATGGCACTAAATAAAATGGGGAAATGACATTTGTGTGCTGTATAGGAGCTGAAATAAGGCAAAACGTCACTTCCTTTGACCTCTCCTGGAAATGTAAGTGTGGGACAACTCAAATTTTCATCATGTATATTTCTGCATATATCTGAGAATGATTGTAAAAATACTATGGGTTTGGGATTACAGTAAACTGTCAGAAATAGGTGAATCTGCAAATATTTGAGTCACAAATAATGAAGACTGGTTGTACATATATATCATAAAACATGCTAAATACATTTTTCATACTTTTATTAGGTATAAATATATACCGTTATTAATATCTTTTATATAGAATTGCACTACTTGCTGGTATATTGTATCCATGTGAAAAATTTTCCTTTAAAAGATATATTTCATTTCTTTTTTTCTCTTTTTGATACTGGTGATCTAACCTAGGACCTTGTGCAAGCTAGATGCATGCTGTTACTATTAAACTACAACCCCTAAGCCTCCTACAAAACGGATTTCAAATGATTACCCCAGGCCAAAGCTACACGTATTTTTGGATATAAGGATTCTCTGAGACATCAGTTTGGGAACTGCTGAAATTAGGAAATGCTCTATGTTTGTGACATCTGAAAAAAAAGGCAGTATCTCAGATTTTCCCAATTATGCTTTGAAGAGAACAGGGTCACTTGTGCCAAAAGAAAGTCAAGTCTGTGTCCCTTTTACTGTGGTATATTTTACCCACCTTCCATTACTGTGCTTTTTAAAGCTCCCAGCCTCTTTTATTGTATCTCATTAGATGGTACACAGTTTAATCTTTTTGACATAAATTTTTACCTATTCACGAGGTATGAAGTATTAGTTTTATAAATATTATTAAGCAAAATTAGAGTTCTACCAAGTTGGTAAAAATAACTTCTACTGCAAAACATGGTCTGTAGATGTTTAGGAAACACCTTGGTTTAGTCAGTGCCTCAGGATCAACTTGTTAGATTGCACATAGTTAGGGATCTTGTTCTGGGCCTCTACTTTATCCTGTGTCTCTAGGCACTTAACAAGACCTCGATTTGTTCTTATTTCAAATAAATTTAATCAGGTGGCTCTTTTGGAGATGTCAACTACTTTTAAATTGTCAGTGCTACAATATAAACAAAGATACATACATGGTTAATCCTGAAAGTAATTTCTGGTCCCTGGAAAACAGAGCTCAGGGAAGCTTGTTGTGGTGACAAATTATGCAACTGAGATCACTCAAGACTCAGCTCTTGCTGGAGCTGTTCACACCGGGGATTCAAACGATCTCATCCTCTGAGTTCTAAGCATCACAGAATTACATCTGATATGTGCAATAGTTATTTAATAAAGTAAAAAAAGTTTGATAATCTGTGCAGTATAATTTCAACTGCATACATCCCCTAAAAGTGGATATGTATAATTCTTGCCTTTTAAAATTTATATTCCTTTCTTTCTTCCCTGATATTTTCCTCTTTCAAATTGGAAGGGAAAACTACTCTAGTTGCAAATATCTTTATGGTCTGGTTTTTGAAATGTGATTTCTTGAATAGTTTACAGTTATTAAAGAACTAAAACCCAACAGACAAAGTGTTAGCAATTGTGTTGTCCTGATTTTGTTTTTTGTTATATACAATATGTGACTAAAAAATGCAGTATGTATTTAAATTTTAAAAATTTATTAGAGTGAATGACATGTTACCATTAATCCACCTTAAAATACTCCCTCTTGCTTGGAGCACACTTATTCCATCACTCTTACCACTTCTGAGGCAGTTCTGGAAGTCCTTTTTTATGAGTGTTTTCAGTTGTGTCATCACAAACCAATGTAAAACACTTACTTTTCATGGTCATTTTGACTTTGGGTAAAATCTAGAAGTTGCACCGTGCCGGATGTAATGAATAACGTGCATGAAGACACCGTAATATTTTTTTTACAAGCCTGTCTTTCTATTGGATGGCACTCAGCAGCAGCATTCACTGTGCTTTTTTATTTTTTTAATCATGTCTTTAAAGACTCTAAGGAAATAGGACTTCCAGGACTGCTCCAGACAGTGGCAAGAATGATGGGACATGTGCTTGAAGCTAGCGAAAATGAATGGCAATGTGTCTATTACTGTAATAATTTTTTAAAAAATTACACATTCACAGTATTTTTCAATTTCTCCTTGTATTTATGGACAAAATTCAGATAAGATGAAAAAAATTGTAGATGAAAAAAATTTAAGAAAATGATAGTGCAAAATTTTCCTGGAAGAACCTACAGGATATGATCAAAATTTCAGTTAGAAGCCTTCACTCATGGCCTTCCCTCTCTAAGTGAGAATGAAAATAAATGAATCATCAGAAGTAGAACTAAAAGGCAAACAACAAAGAGCCCTACAAAGAGCCTTTATAAAGCTGTCTGAAAAATTCAGTGTTGCAGAAGAAAGTTGGATGGAAAAGTGGCTGTCTGGCAAAAAATTTGGAGTCTTCAGAGAGGGAAGACTTGGCTTTGCTTTGGAACTCTGCACTAGGCTTTTGTTTCTTCTCTGTCATTGCTTCTGGTAAAATGGATGAAATATGCAGTTCAGGAAAGGACAGCTACAGATGTCCATAGATCTAGGAAATGTTCATGTGTACTAAATGACAAACTGAAAAATAAATATAATACTGATCTATAACTCTGTCCTACTAAATGGAAATGGAAAAGGGGAAGTAGAAAAGAATAAAGATCAGTTATATACATGGACTAACTCCTCATGATGAATATGATCATTATGTACTACAAACATGCACTAATAAAAATGTAAAAAATTAAAAAAATTATCATGAGAAAAGAAAAAGGAGAATATTCAGCTGGGCAAGAGCTTAGGAAAACAAACATTTATATGCTGTTTGTGGAAGTATAAGTTGATTCAGCTATTCTGAAGGACATTTTAGCCCCATTTAACATGAATCTTTTAATCCATCAATTCTACTTTCAGAATTGTATTTTAAGGAAATTAGGAACAAGTGTAAAGTTAGGTGAATGAATTTTATGGCATATATGAGAGGGAAACATAGATAATTGTTCCTTTAACTTACTCCTTGTTATTCTTATCATTTATCCTTATTGTTTATCACCCAAAGCCCTGTACTAAGTCTAATGTCCCACCCATGAGACCCATAGTTTAAAAAATTGCAGCACAGAAGGTGTATTAGCTCTTTGTTGGTATGACCCAAATAGCTGAGATCAACAATTCAAAAGAGGAAAGTTTCACTGGGCCCCTGGTTTCCGAGGTTCATGATCAGCAGGCAACAGCGCGGTGGGAGGGTGTGGTAGACAGAACTGCTCAAGTCGTGATAGCTGCAAGCAGCACAGGAAAGAGCAGCAGCAGAGGTGCCCTCCAAAGCCATGCCCCAGGAACCCAGCTCCTCCAACCGAGCCCCATCTTTTGACAGTACATTTGGCTGTGAATGTCTGTGGGTTAATTTGCTGATGAGGACGGAGTCCCCATGAATCAGTCATCTCCCTAGCAGTCTCTTTATCCAATGAAGTTGACAATGTTGATTAACTGGTACAGATGGGTTATGTGATTTTTCAAAGGTTACACAGTTAAAAACTAACAATGTTTAAATGAAATCTCAGTCTCATCACTATAATTTCCTCTATCAACTGAAAAAGTATATTTAATAACAGAAGGAAATATTTATAATACACTGCTATGTGAAAAAAAAGTCAGGCCATACTCAGTTTTTCTAACAGATACAGGTCTATTCAGATTTTTTGTTTTCTGATACTTTTGTTGTAACATTTTCTAAGAATTAGTCTATTTCATTTATCATTTTCAACATTAGTTGCATAAAGTTGTTAATACTATCCCCTTATATTTGAATATGTCTAGAAACTTCAGTTGATGTTATTCTTATTTATTTTTATTTTAAAAACAAAAAAGAATAAAAACAATGATACAGAATTTCAAAACAAAATAGTAGGAGATTAACACTGGTTAATACATTGCATAATCCCTGTAATTCTTTCACTCTATGCATGGCTTTATACTATTGTGTTATGTTTGATATTATTGTATTTGAAACTATGCTCAACTATAGCAGAGTAAGAGATATGGTGTTAGCTACTGTTGATGTCCAGTTGACTTAATGTAAAGTACTGTGTTGCCTATGTTGTCCTGTTCTG
>PVJX010008003.1:0-67820 GCA_004027295.1 Dolichotis patagonum | reverse complement strand
CACCTTCCAGACTGTGGTGCTTTAGAAATTCACCAGGCTGGGGTTCCGGCCGGTGGAGCTTTCCACAAGGCCTGAGGACTTCTATCCAGCACCAGGCAGGCAAGAGACATAATTTGGGCCTAGAAGCTATTTCACCTTGCAGAGTCAGGAAGATTTCTTTTGTTGGGTCTTTAAATAAATGTAAACTATTTTCTGTTATCCTGAAGTTGCCTGCACAGTGACTGTACAGTTTTAAAAATAGAAGATTAAAAATGAAATTTGAAATCAGAATTATGTTGATGTGAGTAAATTTTGGATAAACAAGTTACATAAGTAATAGAGAATTATTTTAAATTAGAGAATAGGGACTTTTTCAAAGGCTATCATCACAGTTTTTTATATGTTTCACATGTGTAGAATTTCAACACTTTTAGAGAACCTTTAAAATCCAATAGAACTACAGAACTTCTTTTGCTGTCTTTCAGAGCAGGAATAAACATGTTGGGCTTAAATTTTCATGTTCTAGGTAAATACTTAGAGTGCCCCTGGGATTATTTTTTTAATAGTTAATTAATATGATATTTGATTTTCTTCTTCTTGGAACATAATTTAATTCTGTCATTTGGAAACAAAGGGGCAAAAAGAAAAAATGGCATAATAGTCTTGGCGGAAATATTGGTGTCGAGCTACCTAGTCAGAGGGAACAGTTGAGTTTGTTTGCTGGCCTGGGACAGGAGGAGACGTCCCGTGGTTGCCCCTGATGCTGGCCTTTGCGTAGCACACCGTGTGCCTGGGAACCGGCCCGAGGCTTCCTTTGGAACTGTGCATTTGGTCTTCCTGCATCTTCAGCCAAGATGTGCAGCTTGTTCCCGTTTTTTTTTTTTTCAGACAGGGAGACTGAGGCAGTGTGGGGGGGAGGCTGGGAACTTTCTAAAGTAACACATCAGTCACTCATGTCTTCGTTTCCATTCCCCTGTTCTCCTCCTAAAACATACTGGGGGAGTTGTCCACATTCATTGATTTCTGGGAGTGCAATTTTCTCTTTAATAAACTTAGGCATCCGTAAGATAATGATAATTGGCGGTTTGGTGAATGTAGGCCCTGTGATTTTTTTCCCTTTGATGTCATTAATAGTGTACCTCAAGAGGCTGGGAGTGGGAGTGTAGGGATGGGGAGCAGGGAGGCAGTTGAGGTACAGGGATGAGTTGCGGTAAATGCACTATAATTAAGGGCTATATTACTGGGAGTCTGTTGCCTCTTTTCGAATCTTGACCTCTTAGAATTTTTTAGGTTAGTCATATTCCTAATGATGTGGTGAAGAGTGGAGGAGGCCTAAGTTTAAAATCTTACCCTGTGAGGACTTGTTTGTTGTCTCTCCTTGGAGAATCACATAACCTCCCAGAGCCCTACTTCCTTCTCCAAAATGGCAGGCTTCGTCCTGAGGAAACCTTGCCTGAGTGTCCCCTTCTCCGAGGTCGTGTTCTAGGAAACACTTACAACCCGTTACTTCCAGCTTGTCTTCTGTATAAGTAGAAAGCTTTAAATTAGCTTCAGAGTTAGTACTGAGGGGATCACAATTTGTTACTACTATTAGCACACACTAGTCCCACAAATGAACAGAGTTCACTGTGCTGTGCCCGTGGAAACACAATTCAAGTTCAGCGAGCTCAAGTGAGGTACCCTGGGGACATCCTCCCGTTTTAAAGAACTTTAGGGAAGCTGTGAAGTGATGGACCCACAGGTTCCTTCAAGGTCTGTCAGACGCCAGCCTGTATCTTTAGCCACTTTGTTACACGTTCTACATCAAAATTAGAATAGAGAAATATTTCAGTGTTTTCTATGTATGAAGGAAGTACTTACATGATTTTCATTTTATTGACCATGTATGTTTCTTATAAACTTATAATGAATATTTTTTTAATCCATTTTATTTCAAAGAGAAAAAAATAAAACAAAATTTCAAAACATGTCAGTCAGGGGGCAACAGTGGTACATGCATTGCACATTGTCATCCCCAAATCGTTCACCCAGTGCACAAGACATCTGCATTCAGCGTTCTGAACAATAGCAGCACAAATCTTTCTCTTCAGTCATCTCAGAGAAATCAGTAGTATAACTATCTATCTATCTATCTATATATATATATTTTTACATACATACATACATACATGTACATTATGTTTTGGGAAGATCTACCAATTGTTTTCTAAGATTGTTTTCTAACCCAACACCTGTAGACTTGTCTATAGAACTTCCTTATTTGCCACACTTGTGTTGAAGGGTTAATTTCTGCTATTTTTTTTCTTGAGGTTAGTACACAGTTTAGTACTGGTTTGACTTGGTTAGAGCAGAAGTTGTGGAAAGGAGAAGAGAGAAGGGAAGTGCAGGCACAATGACTGTGCTGTTCATAGCCCCTCTCCATTAAGCCCAGACATGCAGAACATTCTGGAAAACATGGACATCCTTAGAGAATCTCAGCCATTAAGAAAACTAATTCTCTCAGCCTGAATTATACTGCAAAAACATACAGTGAATGTTTTGGAATGAAATGGTTCTTTCCTGTGAATATTTGTAAGGAGACATTAAAAGCATGTGTTGTTGCCTCTCTCAGCTTTTGTTTGAAAGAGGCGGATTGTACCCATGGTTGGCGCTGTGCGAGCAGCAGGAAACTAGAATGAGGGCTTCTGTGGGCACCATCCCACAGAATTGTTAACGTCTTCTTCTTTTCTCTTTTTTTAACCCCCTTTATTTTTTTTTCCCATTATTGATTTGTCCTCAACTGAGTCTGTGCTTTCCTTACCTTGTGTTGTGGTTTGGTAACCCGTCTTAATCCAGATGAAAGCAGAGTTCTTCCTGCTGCTTTCTGTGGAAGTCCAGGTTGTTCCAGATTTGTGGAAAAGGACAGTCAGGTGAGAACTGTGAATCTGTGCAGTTTGTGGCCGCTCCCTGGGTTGCTCTGTGTAGTGCCTGGTGTGCCACAGGTACTCGGTAATTTTTTCTGAAATTGATGAGTGAATAAATGAATGTACACATCTTTGACAAAAATGTACATCTGAGCAAAGTCTGAAAGTGTCTTCAAAATGGAAGCACTTTGGTTTTTTTTGCTGTTGTTTTAGTACTGGGCATCAAACTCATGACCTTGCGCTTGCCAAGCAGGTGCTTTTGCCGCTGAGCTAAATCCTCAGCCCCACATTTTGCTTATTTTAAAGAACAGAAACATTCATTTGTACTTGAGACACTGGCCCTTTAACAATGACAGTTGTTTCTTTAGAATCACATGTACAGCCTTCCTGTTTGTAGTGAGACTTTCTGAACCTTGTCATTTCTAGCAGCAGGAACCTTTCGTAGTTAGGTTGCTCATATTCTGACAGATCCAGCCCTCTGCCATCAGATTCTCTCATACTGAGCTTAGCAGCAGCTTTCGAAGATCCCTCCTCCTTCTGGTTGCCTGAAACTCCTCTGTCGAGCCAGTGGTAACATTTTTTTGCACCAATCTCCTTGCCACAGAAACTTCTCTTTACACTGTGCATCAGACATAACTGAGTCTCAACAAATTTGTCTTTAAAGGAAAGTAGAAAACCTGACTTCTTCACAAGAAAGTCTAATCGTATACCTTGGGGAGAGTCTGTTAGTCACCCCCACTTGTTCTTCTGGAGACTGGCCCTGTTTTTCTGAAGTATGTCACACACTGCCTCACTCTATGTGCCAGACTGCTGTGTCTCAGTGGTTTTGCTGATGTATTTCCTCTTCTCTGAAATGTCCTCATCTGCCTAGCAGCACCTGTTCATCTTTGGTGGCCCAGGAGAAATGTCATCCTTCACAGTGGTGTCCTTGGCTCTGTAAGGCGGTGATAGTTGCTAATCACTTCCCCTTTGGTTCTGTGAAATGTCTTTGGTTTCACATATTTGTGGTGTATTTGTTTCCTTCCTACCACCTGTCTAGGCTTTGAACTCTTTCAGGGCTGGGCTGTCTGTCCCAGACTTTTTCATAGAGAACTTTCTGGTTTACAGATTCATCCCATCCCAAGCAGATGAAGGAGTGTTGGCAGCTATGTGTAGCTGCCTAATAGCTGTCACAGTCACTGTATCGAGCACTCCCATCACCTCCCACCTCCCAGTCAGTCTTTTCCTTCTATCCCAAGTCTCTGGCAGACACTGGTCACGTTTCTGTGACCGTAGCTGTGCCCGCTTTACTTTCCCATCCATGGAATCAGGAGGCAGCAGTCTGCACCCAGGGCCTTGGGGGCTGAGGTGCAGGCTTTTGCACATGGCTGCTTGTGCTCCAGGACGCATTGGCAGTTCATGCCTTTATTGGTGATAGCATTCCACGGGGAGACCCACCAGTCTCACCCATTGGTGCAAACTCAGTTTGCCGCTAGTTAGATAATGTAAGTGAAATTGCTATGAACGTTACAAGTCTTTGTGCGAATGTATTTTTGTTCCCAGTGATGGTGTTTATATATTACCATGTATAATCATAGAAACCTTGATTTTGTTTCTCCCCTCCATTTTGGAGTTGAAGAACAGTTATTTTCCTAATATGCTACAACATACGAGTGCCAGGACAGAAATCTGAATTTAAGCTGTCCGGCTCCATACTGCTGTCCCTGATTTATTTCCTTTGTTCTTCTAAACTTCCTGTGTGTTCTCACTGTCATTATTTTCTGAATATTGTTACTTTCCATTTTTGTTGTACCAAAAATTGCTCATTTAATAATTTTTCTTGCTTGTTTTTAATATTTTAATTATATAATTAATTAAGGCCCTAACTGTAGTTCTTTTTTGGTAGGTAAGAAAGTGCTTAAATTTTTTTATTATTAGTTTTTAGATTTACTTCACTTATAGAATTTGTTGTCTTGTAGAGTGTGTTATCTTAATTTCATATTTAAAATTTCTTCATTATTTTCTTAGGTTTTAATAAATAATCACTTTTAAAGGTCATTTGTGTCCTAATCTATTTCCAGATTCGCAGCTCTCATGAGATGGATGTCAGTTTGATTTTTCAAATAATTTCTGTCATTTTTATTTGATTATTTTGGCAAAAAAGTAGTATTTTTAATAATTCTGAAGTTTAGATAATATTGAAGTCTCAAAAAATAAATATGATTATAAACTAATGGTATAAGAAAATATATTTTTGGATAAAAATATTAGAACTTCCTTATTCACAAAAGATATTTTTGTAGGCTTGCTCGCTTGCTTGCTTTCTTTTCTTTTCTTTTCTTTTTTTCTTTTTTCCTTGGCTTTGCTTTACATTGTGGATTGCAATTGATGACATTTTGCTAGTTCTGGAGTTTTTGTTTTTGTTTTTGTTTTTTGAGACAGGGCCTCACTCAATAATACAGGCTGTCCTTGAACTTACTGTGTAACCCAGGCTAGCCGCATCACAGCCATCCTCCTGCTTCAGCCTCCCAAGTGCTGGCTACACCCGGCTTTTTTGTTAGATTTTAGAAATGTGCGAATTGGTTACATTTCTCTCATGTCTATGGAAATAGAATGGTAACTTTTGATTAAGACATTTCAGATTAATTTCACTTTTGTAGAAATATAAACTTAGTTATAAGAGAACTTCAGATTTAGAAAAACCTGTTAAACTTTAAGGTGTGCCTGATACTACGCTGTTATTATTGTTTGACTGTTTTTAACTGAGGTCTCATGAAGAAGCTTCCTGTAGAGGTTTTCCTAGGTGCATACCTGCAGCACCAGTGGTCCCGCTGGCCCTGGAACCTGCCACGTGTGCAGCTGTGTCCTCCCCTCCCCCATTCCCTCTCCGCTCCTTCCATCTCTCAGTTCCCTTCCCCTGGCAAGAGCTCTATTTCCACTTTTTTCGATTGTTCTTTTTCTCATCCCTGTCTTTCCATCCCACTGTCTGTCACTCTGTCCTGTTTGATATTATCATTCCTACGTATGTGCTGTGATTAAAAAAGATACCATGATGTTTAACCTTTTTAAGAAAAAGTATGTCCAGCACATTGTCATTAACCCTCCCTGGAGGTCCCACCTCACTTCCTCCTCCTGGCCTTCGGAAGCAGCTCTGGTGTCCTCCTCCCCAGCTGTCTGTAGCTGCTCTGTCTTGGCTGCCTCCGTGTCCCGAGTCCACTCATGACATTGACCTGTCGCGGTCACTTGGACTGCGGGGCTAGGTCCCGGGTGCGAGGTGGACAGGGACACTGCAGGAGCCTCCTTCCTGTGGGGGGTCTGGATGGCAGCTGTCCTTGTGTGCTGACCACGGCCGGTGGGGACACTGAGGAAGGAGGACGCAGAGCTGCTGCAGGGCGAGCGTGGGCAGAGCCAGGGCAGGACTGGGAGGGAGATCAGCCTCAGCCTCTTTCATTGCAATCTGAATTTTTCAGTGTAAACAGCTACGGTGTAGCTGTCATGTGCCTGTATCTCTGTTCCGTTTGGGGTCTGTTTCTCTGTTTCTTGGCCGCACCTCAGAGCTCGAGGGAAATGAATTCATCTCATCTGCCTGCCTGTCCGTTTTCCGGAACACGTCGTCTGGAAGGGCTCAATCCGTGCTTACAGAATGGGTCAGCAGTGGCTTCTGTGTGAACACATAAGTCCCAGGTGACACTGCCAGTGTCAGCCACCATGCTGCCGGCATGTAGAACCACCCTGAGCGCTGGCACACCTGGCCCGGCTTTCCTGGCTCCCCAGGCCAGCGCTCTACCCCGGAGGGAAAGGAATTTAGTTTCTTAACAAACTATCTGTTCCTTTCTTCCCTCACAGATATTGACGATGTCGAGAAGTTCAAGCCAGGATACCTGGAAGCCACCATCCATTGGTTGAAATTTTATAAGGTACCAGAGGGGAAGCCACAAAACTGCTTCTTTTATGATGGAGAATTTAAAGACAAGGTAAAGATGAGACTCTTTATTTTCCAGGCTCATCCCCCACCCCCACCCCGCCCCAGTGCCTGTTCAGTTCTTGTTTTCTGTGGGCAAGTTCATGTGTGAATATTTCACTATTTGGCATCAGGACAAAACTGGTTTTTGCTGACATACATATTTAAAGACATCATTTTATCATTTAAAAACTTTGAGACTGTTCATGCCTGCATCCCAGCACTCAGGAGACTGAGACAGGAGGATCACTGGGAATTGGAGCCCAGCCTGATCTACACAGTGAAACCCTGTCTCATAAAGACCCCCCCAAAAAAACAAAAACTAGAAACAAAACTGGATGGTGGGATCTAGTGAATCAACAAAATTGAAATATAATCTATTTCTCTCATCTATGAATAATAGCTCCTTCTACTTAGAAAATGAAGGAATTCTGTGATCAGTTAACTCTATAAATTATAGATGTAGAAAACTCTCCATTTGCTAATTTGAGGAGGAGAAAGTTACCCTTACTGTAAATGATTAGGACTTCTCTCCTAAATGTTCCCCTCCAAGGCTGATCTCAGCCACTTCACAATTCTGAATATACTTGAATTCTTTTCTTTTGGTACTGGGGATCAAACTCATGACCAGGCAAGTGCTTACACCACTGAGCTAAATCCCTGGCCCCAGAATACACTTGAATTCTCTCACTGGCAAGATTTCTCTATCAGATGACCACAGCTACCATAAAGGATCTCTAATAAGATGCAGATGGGAAAACAGGCCATAGACTCAACATCTAAAATCATGGACCATTTCAAGAAAATCATTCCCACTAAGTAAACTGCAGATGTAAAAACTTAAAATTTACAGTATTTTGCCATATAAGAGTTGATTGTTGGGCCCAATATTTTTTGAAAAACATATTAAAGACCCTTGGGCCCAGGGATATAGCTCAGCAGCATAAGTGCCTGTCTGGCAAGTGCAAAATATTGAGTTCAATTCCTGGTACAAAAAAAAAAACCCTTAGTATTTTGCAGACTTCATTTAGGATTATTAGATGCAAATATAAAACTTATTTTAGACTGGATTTTCTTAAAAATAAAATATTAGAAATTTATACAATAAATTATTTTTTCTTCAAATTACATGTCATATTTTATGTGTGAAATAATGTACATTTCAAGGGGCTGGGAGTTTAGCTCCGCAGCACAAGTGCCTGCCTGGCAAGTGCAAGGTTGTGAGTTCAATCCCTGGTACCAAAAAAAAAAAAAAGAAAAATAATACACATTTCAAACCTATATTGTACTTTCATGTACCCTTATTGACTCAAAGTCAGTCTGCCAGTTTTGGGTTGATGGAGTTAGTTGTCCTTTGTGTGTTGTTTGTTTTTCACAAACATGAATTCTTTTTCATAAGAAGACAGATCATTTTTACACTTCTGAAAATAATAATTTCTCACATGGCTCTTTACCATTGCTGTTGAAAATCCTGAGCCTCAGCTAAGAAACTGTAATTGTGCACCTTTAACGTGGTTGAAAACTGGTTCCCGTTTTATACTGTGGACTTTTCCTGTTCTCATGAGCAGTAACTATAATTGGTCCCCAATATTGGACATTGGCTAAAGATCTCTCCCTGTGTTGTCCAGGGAGTCAGTTGCTGCGCTGGCCCCATATCTTATGGGGGTTCCCCTAGGCCACCTGGCTGAGGCCCACCGTCCTCTGCCCTTGCAGCCAGCAGACCTGGAGACCAGCCACCTCTGGTCCCCACTGCTAGCGTGTCTCGCTGCACAGGAGTCTTCATTTGGTTCATCAGACTATTGACTGTGCTGGAAGGGAAAGGAGGACGAGTCAAGTGGTTAATAAATAAAAACTCTCCTTAAAGAAACTTGGCAGCACGTCGAGGAAGAACACCGAAAGAATATTCTGCTCTGGGATGATCAAGCAGTTTTCCTCAGTCTCGTTAGACATCTGTCTTCCAAGCTGTGTGTCTGTCCTTAATTATGCTTTGATAGACGTCCTGCGATTTAGGACTGAGAAAACGCATGGGAAGCGTGAGGGAGACTCATGTCTGGGAGACGGTGGCAGCTCCACACACCTTGTGTTTGGACTGCAGCTGGGATGGCAGTTACTAGTTCAAGCGCCGTGCAGACCAGATCTGTGGTATTCCTTCAGCAACTCTGCGGTATCGCAGGGACTGGCACACTTTTCCTCTGTGCTGGGCCGGATGTTGGGCTTTAGAATTCCTCCACTCTGCTACTGTAGCACGAAAACAGCCAGAGGCTGAAAGTGGGCCTGACCCCAGGGCCTCGTTTGCTGGTCTCTGATAAGGATGACCCCCACCACAGCCCGTCAAGGTGAGAAAGCTGAGGCTCAGTGCGGTTAGGTACCTCCCCCTAGCCAATGGCAGCTAAACAAGGGGCCAGAATTTACACTCGTGTGTGCCCACTCCCCAGCACTGCCCTTCACGATTAACCATCAGGATGACATTAGTTCTGTGTTAGTGCAAAGGCGTGACTGCTTTGTCTTGTTTTGTTTGGAACCAGGCTTTTGCTCTTGACATCATTAAATCTACTCACGATTGTTGGAAAGCGCTGCATATGAAGACGTGTGATGCAAGGGCCATAAACTGGTAAGAATCCGTCTTTTTTTATGTAAGTAATGGTATTTTATTATTAGTACTAAACAGCAGTCTAATCCTGCTCTGTTCTCAGATTTTTGAAAGGGACTTGAATTATTTCCCTGAGAAAGTAATTGCAGGCCACCTGTCGGGGCTGTGACTGATGCTGGGCTCTGGGCTGTGGGAGTGGCATGTCCCTGTCCCAGGGGATCACGTTTTAGTGGGAGAAGCTCACGGCTGAGTAAGTGCTTCATTGGCCTTCGCTGTGACGGTCACCCCCGGGGGCTCAAAGCAGCAGATGTTCAACAGGCAGAGGCGTGGGTGTTTTATTATCTAATAACTGTCAAGCTCCTTTGATAGGAACAGGAAAAGCCTTCTCATCCAATGCAGTCTTAATCATCAGCTGATTAACAGGGGTCAAACAGTAGTGTGCATAACTTTTTACAATTGAATACTCAGGACATCCACTGACAGTGTGGGATACTTGGGACAAACTACACTATAAATATTCACTTGACCTTCAAACGTACTTGGGCAATCTGTAATTTATCTGCCACTCCTGCTGAGAGTAGACACCTCTGCCTTTCCTTACGATTGTTTTCCAGAATTTACAAGGAACGTGTCTTGGTTTAGTTAAACTATGACAGGCATCATGTGCTTTGTGTAGCCCTGCCTTTTTCAGGCCCCTAGGGCTTTGCAGGGTCCAGGTTTTGGCCTGGTTCCTCTGTCTTCTCCCTTCTCTTCCTCCTCCTCTTCCTCTTCTACCTCTCCTTCTTCTCTCTCTCCAACCCCTTTCACCCTGTCCTCCCCCTCCCTCTCCTTTTTCTTCATTAGGAAAGCATCTTATATAGGGCCCTACCTTTTTAAACTTTGGATTTACTTAAAGATGAACTGTGGAGAAGAGAATACGATAAAGCTGTAAAGATGATAGCATTAACCTCCAACCTCCATTTGATTTTCTGTTTCTTTTTTTTTTTTTTTGGTACCGGGGATCGAACTCATGACCTTGCGCTTGCCAGGCAGGCGCTTAAGCCACTGAGCTAAATCCCCGGCCCTCCATCTGATTTTCTCCATGCCAAGAATGAAAATAAGTCTCACGTCATAAGGATAGAACCCAAAGTGGCCATTTCCTGTCACCATTTTCCTCAATTACAGACAGATACAGTTTTAAAGGTAAATAGCAAGCAGATAGAGTCTTTTTTTTGGTCACAGGTTTCTTAGTGTGTTTCACAAAGCAATTATGAAAATAAATTTGATATGTATATACTTTGGGGCCACTTGAGAGGTAAATGTGTTTGTTTCTCCGATCATTTATATCAGTTAGGAAATAATCACTGTTAGTCGCTTATTCCTTTCATTTAAAAAATAATAGCTTTCATTCTCTTCTCTCTCACCTCTTGCTACCTCTATCCATTTTCATCTGCCAGTTCTTTGATAAATTTTTTTTTAAATCAGCATTAGATCTGCTTGGATGTGGGACCAGGCCTATGTGCAGTGCATGCTGGGAGACAGGAAAGGCCTAGAGTCCTGGGTGAGTGTGGGGAGAGAGTTTGCTGCTGCTCCTCCACTTCCCTGAGTGGCCCGTTAGGGCAAGAGCTCTCGTGTCCACACAGCTTCCTCTTGTCTTCACTCTTCCGTGTGTGCTGAGAGATTGTACAGCGTCTTACCCAGCCAAATAAAATGCTTATCACTTAGAGGAAAAGTTCTCCATATGGTCCCATTGCATGGGTCAAATTTGATTCCTCTTTTCTTGAATAAAGGTGAGATATAGCTGTGGTATAGCTTTTTATGTACACCAGGAAGTAATTAGGGTTTGGATATTATTTTTAAAATTTTTTGTATTCTAAGGAAGGTGATGCTGTTGTACATTCTATTTGTAGTTTTGCCTCGAAGAATGTACAATGGATACACTTTGAGACCATGATAAGTGAAATAAATCAGACACACATGGTTTCTCTTTATGTGAGAAACCCAAGTTATAAATAAAAAGTAAAATAATAGATCAAAAATAGGAAGTGAGGAGAGAGATCTTTCAAATGGGAAGGGGGCCTAGAGGTGGAGCAGGCAGGGAGGGGTGGGAGGAGAAGGGATGAAGGTGCATTGTGTGCACGCACAGACTCCATGCAGGTGCAGACGTTACGTAAATGTGGACTAATAAAAATCGGTTAACTTTGGAAAAAAGAACGTACAGTGATTTTAGTTGTCCTAATGTATGCACATTTGATTCCTTGTTCCCTGTCTGCAGTTACCCAGGTAGTGAGCAATATCTGGAGTTGGTGGTCTTTTTCTGCTACTGTGTGCGATGACATTTTCTTTTCTTCTGCAGCACAAACTCCCAGGTGCATGACAGCCCTTTCCGTTGCACTCAGGAGGAAGCAAGAGCGTTGGTTGAATCGGTAAGAAACGAATATGCCCAAGGCATTTTTTAATCGCATAAATGACATGAGAAGTCCAGCAGAAATCTTGAAGTACTGAGCAGTGAAATGTGTTGAGCCTTTTCAGGAAGCATAAGGTCAAAAGCTAATGTTGAAATTCTGTGTTTTAATTCAGGGAACTTAAATTTTAAACTTTAGAGAGTCTGGTTTTTTAATTTTATTTTAAAAAGTATATTAGCCATTTAACTAATTTTATATGATGCCGTTTTTCCTAATTAGAGCGACTTACTGATAATGTATTTGGTTGACCAGGGATATAGCTCAGCAGCACAACCCCTGCCAGGCACGCACAAGGTCCTGTACCTAAAAAAAAAACAAGGCTCCTGGTCTGCCCCATGAGGTGTCTGTCATTCCATGAGTGTCTGCCATCCAGTGTCGAAACTGGGACTGTCTCTCGGTACACATGCAGTATTTGGCTCAAGAAAAATGACACAGAGGAGATGCTCTCTTCTTTGTTTCCTTTCTGCTGAGCGTGTCACAAGCTTTCCTTCCCAGAGTTCAGAAGCGATCCTAAGAATAGATTTCCACATGTCTTTGTGGGCGTGCTGCAGAGAGGCCCTTGAATTTATCAGGAAATTAATACTCAATTTAGAGAACACTAAGAGAATTAATATTCAGGTAATTAAGTAATATTTCTCTGTAAAGTATGTTACAGGGAAGTCCCACTTAAGGGCTTGAAAACACAATTATGAGCTGGAAACTAGTGAATTTAGATCTTCACTTTAGGAACAGCTGAAGTGTTAGTAGCTCGCTGTGGCTGCTCTTGGTCCGTAAGGTCTTATTTTCCACAGTAGCTCATGGGCTGGGTAATGAAGGCCTGCCGGGTGGGGTGGGGGGAGATGCCGTGAGAAAGAAGGGACTGGAGAGCTCACAGCCACAGGGAGGTGGATAAGGAATAAGCATGCAAGGAAGACTTAGGGCCTTCTCGCAGATCACAGACGCCATGAGGGAAAATGAGCAGGAAGGGTCAAGTTCCCCATCCAGGAGTGGCATCGGAGCTGCTGTGCTTAAAAAGGTGGCCGGGGCCCAGCTCCCCAGGAAGAGGCGGCCACGGGCCTCCAGATTTGTGGGAGGATGGGAGTGAGCAGGGAACACGGAGAGCAGCATTCCCGGGCCTGGGGCCACAAGCCCAAGGGTGCCTGCCATCTGGTCTACATCCCCGAAAGCTGCAGCAGACCGCAGGGGCCCTCGGGGCCGGGAGTGGACCCGAGGATGAGCGAGGGGATGTTTGCGTCTGGGATGGACGTGGATGCTAATTAGAAAGCCCCTGTGCACACTGCTGTAGGGACTCCAAAGGAGGTTGGGAACCAGCAGAGGGTATGAGTGACAGCGCGATGTGGTCTGCCCTGGATTTTAACAAAGTTGTTGCTAAAGCATCACAGTTGCTGATAGCTAATTCTCGGAAGCAGCCTATGTGTCCATCACAGGATGGATGATAAAGAAAATGTATTCACACACACTGAAGCACTGCTCTGCCATGAAGAAGGATAGATTGAGTCATCTGTAGGAAAATGGATGTACCTCGAGACCATAATGTTGACTGAAATAAATCAGACATGCAAGCTTCCATAGCACATGGTCTATCTTAATCAGGAACCCAGAATATAAATAAGGAACAAAATAAAAGACAGATAATAGGAAGTAGCGAGACAGATCTTTCTCACGGTGACAAACTACGTATTCTTTAATTATATATGAACATGGGATTAAGCTTGCAAATTTCCTTTCAAGAGGACCAAGAGGTAGAGGGGTGGGGAGGATTGATTTTATTTGTATATATCAATGAGTGATATAATAGATTGTTATCTTCAAATTGGGAGATCGACATTTTAATGTTTTGTCTTATTTTAATGGCTTTGTAGGAAAGCAGTCCTCTCCGGAAGGACTAATGAGAGGATGTGAGTGAGGTCCAGGTTGGAGGAGGGGGTGAGGGGTGTTTGGAGCCATCACCTCCTTGGCCAGGCCGCTGGTTGGGGATCACCATAAAGAAGGTGCTGTTGCAGAAATTCATGGGTTAGAGAACTGGGCCCCTCATCTCTAGCTCAGCGGGTCTTACCCAGTTTTCTTGATTAAGTATCCCTAAGTCAGAATCGCCCTGTTAGTGGGAAGGAAACAGCAGAGAGGCAGACCCCTCGGGCCTCACACTGGGTGGTGTGCTCTTTGGAGGGTAAATCTCTGTACCACCCGGAAGGGCGTTCCAGGGAAGCTGAGGGTGCTGGCCTCTCACCGCGCTCAAGCTCATGCGCATGCGCTTAAACAGCCAGCCTGGAAAGTCTGAGCGAGGGACTGCAGGAGAGAGATTGGTGAAGGCACTGGGGAGGATTCCTGCGGGGTTCTGTTTGCTAGCATCATGGACCACAGGTAAAGAGGGAAAAGGCGGGTGTTTTTCATGAACCCATTCAAACTTAAATACCATTGTCCGTTTTCGTGGAAAAAAATGTCTTTAGGGAACTTGCTGCTGTCCAGGCCCAGCACCAGAGAAACAAGCAAGCAGACAGCAAGCCTCGGGCCTTGTTGTGATCGCTCAGCCTGGGGCCTGCCCACGACTGTTTTGTTTTATCAAAAGGGCTTTGCATGTCAGAGTATATATCCTTTCAGTCGAGAAATATATTTAGAATGAAAAAATAAAAACACTCTGAAAATTATTTTTTAAAGTAACGTATAATGATAAAGGTTTTTGAGAGGGCCTGTTTCATTTCTGTAATGCTTTTAGGTGAGTGAGAAGTTCCCCTGTTACTCTATTTTTCAGTATTTCTATTGTTTCTATTTTTGTAGAAACAAAATTCCATTTTCTTCCTCCAGAATGTTTGGCAGCTCCAGTCAGAAGTGGCTGCTAATTTTTTTTTTAATTTATGTTTTTTCCTAAATCCATTTTATTTCAAAGAGAAAAAGAAAAAAAAAAAACTAAAACAAAATTTCAAAACATGTTAATCAGGCAGCAACGATGGTACATACATTGCACATTGTCATTCCCAAATCATTCACCCAGAGCTCAAGCCATCTGCATTCAATTGTCTGAATAATACCAGTACAAATCTTTCTCTTCAGTAAACTGAAAGAAGTCAGTAGTATAGCTATTTTAACTATTTTTTATCTATACCTATGCCTATACCTACACATATACAAATGTCGTTTCTTTCACAGCTGCTAATTTTAAGCAGGAAATTTAACCAGCTCATTTTCCAACAAACTTTGCATGGCACATGTCCTGCACAAACACAAGGAGCATGTAGCAATGACAGAAGTAGACAGAGCCTCTCTTCAGGTCTGCTCTGATGTCACCGTGTCCCTATCACACTCAGACTTGGACTTTTCTCCATGGGAGGAAGCTTAACGGAATTTTTCTTCTATTTTTGAAGTACTTGGCACATTCAAGGATATCACTGAAAAAATTTTTCAGGGATCTCTTATTTACATAGTTATATCACCCTTTTCTTGGATATAGAGAAAAATTTTTTAAAGTCTCTTTGATCGGGCTGGAGATTTAGCTCAGTGGCTTAAGCGCCTGCTTTGCAAGCAGGCAGTCATGAGTTCAATCCCCAGTACCAAAAAAAAAAAAAAAAAAGTTAAAGTCTCTTTGATCAAACTATTCTTAACAATCAGAAAGAAAAGTAACATTAGCCTATTAGTGACCTGAGGGACTCATTAGCTGGAGTTTTCTAGAGGACAAGCACTGTCTGATGTCTACACAGGGCGTGACCACCCAGGGCCACTGGAATACGATGGTCCCATAAGCTTGTGCCTAAGGGGGAAGTGTATTGTTACTCTCCAGTGACTTCTTAGCTGGTGATGCTGATGTAAACAGGCCTCTTCCTGGGCCGCAGAGTTGCTGCACAGAGGTCTGCAGGTACCTCACTCTTGATAGCCGTAACAGACATCTGTCGCTGGTTTGCATGCTTACCCTCCTGTACCGTCTCTGTTTTTAGCTTGTGCTCCCACTTACCTAGACCAAAAGGGTCAAGTGCAACAGTCAGCCATGCAACTGTGGTAGTTGCCCCTACATCTCGCCCACTGCTGCTCTTGACTAGATCCTTTCTCCTGTACTTGATTCTGTCTCCTGTTTGTTCACTGTGACCTCTGATTATATAAAATCTACAGCGCATGTTGCTAGTAAGAGGCTACATCAAATGGTTGACCCGGAAGTGGAATCCCAGGTGGGTAAGGGTCACCAAGGCGGAGAATCTGTGCTTCCTGCTGGCCTGTCTGGCGTCCCATTCCACCATCACCACGGTCTTGGGGACCAGGAGCCAAGTGCTTCCCCGGTGGCAGTGAGACCAACAAACATTGGGAGACCTCACCCAAGAGTGAAAGGGGGTAGAGGAGGAGAAGTTCGTTATCGCATTTGAAATCTGGAAAGCAGAGTGTGAAGTGGGCATAAGTTCATGCCTGGCAAAGAAGAGCTTGGAACTGGGGAGTGACATGTCACACTCTGTGTCACGGCTTCTTCTGTCTCAGCAAAACCTTTCAAGCGTGTCTGCCACAAGTGTCTCAGCTACTGCGTGCTTAGTAGTTCCTATGGGTTATTGATAGAAATACTTCTCTCTGGCTCTATGTCTGTGGTTTACCAGAAGGAGGGAGCCATGATAATACAGGCAGAGGGGTATATACTCTCAGATTAGAGGCCTGCTATGGTTCAGCTTTGTGCGATAATTTCCTGAAAACTCTTGGGTTCATGTTCTATGCATGACTAAACTGTTCATTATAACAGAGATTCCACCTCTGTTCTTACTTTTCAGGTCTCACCAGCTTCCCCAAGTATAGAAAGTGATGGAGAAGGTATGGTACATCTTGGTTCTTGAAGAACAAGATATGTAAATATATTCATTTGTAGTTGTAGAAACCAAAAGATAAAGTTTAAAGGAGTTATGCAAACTAAGGCCGGGCATGGTGGTGTGCTCCTGTAATCCCAACAGTTGGGAGGCTGAGGCAGGATTGCTGTGAGTTCAAGGCCAGCCTCGGCTCTATAGTGAAACTCTGCCTCAAACCATCCCCCCTCAAACAAAGTTATGCAAACTAAGTAAAATATTTTAAAGTTATTAAAATTTTCAGAGGAAATACTGTATCTCCTCCTGCTTTCAGGAAATGAACAACACATTTATTACTTCTGGCTAAAAAATAGTTTGATTATGCAGTATCCTTTTTTTGCTGAAATAGGAGCTAATTCTGGTAAATTTAAAAAGACTCTTGAGAGTTTGGAAGATTTTCTTGATTTCTCATCTTTTTAATGAATCACTCATTTTAACAGATGATCCCATAGGCAAAATTTATAGAAAGCTTGAAGATAAATGCCATATTTTTAAATTATTTCCATTATTTGAAACTGTTTCGAGAAACAAGTAAAACTGTCCTGTGTTAAGAATTTAGAATGCAGGCATACTCTCACACCATTTTGCTTTTAGAATAGTGCACAGTTTTGGCTTAGGAAACTGTCTAGGTTACAAGGCTGGAGGAAAAATGAGAGCTCTTCACAGGGGTCCAGGTACGAGATGCTGAGGACGGCACGAACCCCTGGTCCTGAGTTCACGGGAAAGCAAACTGTGTCCCCTCCGGGCTGGTGGCCAGCAGAGCGTCTCTGTGCAGTAGGATCTCCTTCCCAGGGTTCCACAGAAGGTTCTTACAGTGACAGCTTTCTAGACTTCCCGTGCGCGTGGTAGCCAGGCTCCGACCTCTGTATTGTTCAGTAAGGACTAAAGCAACCCCTAAGGGCATCGAAACAAAATGGGAAAGCTCCAGAGACGTTCATACAGTTTTATCTAAAGCTGGAACAAATGAGACGTCTAAGGACAGGAATTTGGAGGGGAGTAAAGAGAAAGATGAAGTGCGAAGGTCATTACTGTCCTGCCTAAATGCTTCCCGAGGGTCAAACCAGATCCGCCTTGGCCTTCCCGTCTGCCTTCCCTGAGCGCTCCACCCTTTCCCTGACACCCCTCTCTCCGTTTTCAACACAGAGCAAGCGTGGCACTTCCTTGGCAAATGACTGGGACAGTCCGAGAAGCCGAGAAGCGGTCAGGATTTCACCCTCTGAGACCCTCCAGGACCCTGACTGAGAGAGGCAGGGCTATGCGTGTTTGCTGACTTCCTGCTCAAGCATCGTTGTTGTCAAGCTTTTGAGCCTCGGGAAACACAAATAAACACCCACATTTTTGAATTTGCCTCCTGTGGTGATTTATCGAGATGAGAAAGATTTGATTTAACTTCACAGTGGAAATTTTGAAGCATTGCATTTTGGACCAGTTCTGATTTTCAGATCTGAAGGAATGCAGTGGTTTTACTAGCTAGTGTATATCTATCGGTTAGAGCCACAAGTTTCATTAATGAAAGTGTGAGATACCATTGTTCCCTTTGCACTGTGTCGTGTCTCTTTGCGGTTCCGTTGCTGGGAAGGGCTTGCTTTAGCCTCTAACTGCGTCTGGGTAAGTAAATAGGCTCCCTTCACCGAGGCTCCTTCCTGTCATGGTTCCTAGTCTCTCTGGTCCTCATCCTGTGCTTAGTTGCTGTTCTCCTCTCTAAGGTGACAACTGCAAATCTGCAGGAAGAGCCCGCCTCTCCCCGTGGGACAGCCCCCTCAGTGCTCTGTCCCTCCATCCAGTGCTCAGCCCTTCTTCCCTGCCACTGAGCACCAGAAGTGGCCTTCTCCTCGCTCGCCCAGGACTTGTGCTGAGCCCTCCTGCTCGTGAAGCTCGCCTGCGTCTTGCTTTCTTTGTGGTCCCTCCCCTCCTCTGCACCTTCCTCTGCTGGGACTCCCCGTGACAGCCTCATGCCTCTGCCCTCTGCCCCTGGGCCCCAGCCTCCCCTCTGGGCTCCTCGCTGTCCTCACCGTGTGGACCTGCATGGGCTTTGCTTCCTTCACACACTCCGTGCGCTTTGCAACTTCATCATACAAAGCGTAGATCCCACCTCGTCCCACTTACCTCAGATGCCTGTGAGTAAGCAGAGCGCTGTGCACACACCTCGCCTTCACGCTCAGCGTGACTGTCCCTCCTGATTCTGCTCCCTTGCTTTCTGTCGCCAACATGGACATTTCGTTTCCTGACACGTCTGGTGATACACGAAGCCCTGTTGTGATGAGACTTTGCATGGTCGGCCATGTCTGGTGTCCCACAGGCCATTTCAGGCATTCCGTGTCCCAGGGTGACCCTGAGGAGTTTGAAATCTGCACAGGCCCGTGCAGCTGCTAAGTCCCAGAGCCACTCTGAGCACCACAGACCACCTGGCTGTCATCAAATGGGTTTCCTGCCTTCTGTATGTGTCGTGAGCAGCCTGGAAGCAGAGGTTGATGCTCCCAAAGGGTCCCTGGGGTGTGTGAACCCTCTCAGGAGACAGCAGTGTGTTTAGTCTCATTAACACACTGGCTTTTAATACCGTGAAAATAAAACCGACAGAATGGAGGACGTGGAAGAGAAGTGAGATTATCGAGGGATAGATCGATGGACTTGGCCTTGGCTTGTTCGTCTCTTGAGAGGTGGAAGAGAGGCTGCGTGTGCAGCTCACACCTGTTATTCGCTGCCTCATCCCAGGAGTGCTCAGCTGTTGCCTAGTTAGGGAGCTTTCCTGGGGAGGCAACCCCTCCGGGTAGTCAAAGCTGCACAACTGTCATATGGTGTGAGATTTGTCATGTCATACGTGTGTAGTTGTGAATTTTGAATTTGCTGGGTTTTTTATTTTTTTGGTCTTTTTAAGACAAGGTCTCTCTATGTAGTCCAGGCTTGAACTCACTGTGTAACCCAGGCTGGCCCCAAACTTGCAGCAGTTCTCCTGCTGTGGAGCAATTCTCCACAAGCACACACCACCACACCTGGCAAATTTTTCTTTTAAATATCACAGCACTGCTGTTACTAATGATGATGATTGTCTTGCAGAGCTGGGGATCGAGCCCCGGTCCTCCTCATTACCATCCTTCCCGCGTGCCTCACCAGGAATGGCTCCATGCTGTTTCAGAATGGCTTCCAGAGTCACTCGTTCAATCCTCACCAGCCCATCCCACAGAACAGAGAAAGTGAATGGACCTTACAGTAAATACTTCCCAAGGAAAACCACTGAGAAATAATCATTGTTAAAGCTGCCTAAAAGAGGATGAAGCACCAGATCACCCAAGGAAGTGTTTCCTGGGGCGTACCCACAGCCAGTGCCTCTAAGTGTGAAAAATCAGGATCCAAGGTTGACTTTCTTCAAATTTGCTATAATTGCAAATGTCTGGAAATTTTAAGAGCTTTTATTTACTTTTCACAGTCAACTCATTCATGAAGTATTCAGTATCGCTCTGTTGTTCTACACAGGAAACACTGAATTCTAGCCATTCCTCATCGGGGGTCGTGGGCCCTTTTAACTCTTCATGTGTTCATTAGTAGCACTTGGTTTATTCCTTGCACTGGGCTGGGTCGAGACCATGGCTCATGTGTCTGACTTTTTTTTTTTAAAGAGGGTAAAATTAAACATAACAAAACATAACAGATCATAAGATAACAATGTAAGAGACACAGATTTCAAAGCAAGACAACTGGAGATCTTCACTGTCTATCATATTGTCTCTTGTTTTCTTCCAAATAGTTTTCCATATCTTCACATACAGTGAATTCATACAAAACAAAATAGTATAGAACTGATCAGAACAGGATGATGAAGGCATTTTAGGTCTTTAAGACCAGACAATAAGGAAGTCAACAATGGCTACCATAATGCCTCTCATTCTCTTCAAAATAGCTGTCCATACCTTCATGTATGCTGAAATTAAACAAAACAGACTAAAATCACTGATCAAAAAATAATAGTATTGCTGGATTTCACATTATGATGCTACAGAATCAGCACTGGGTACCTTAGTGTCTCTTTTTCTTCAAAGTAGCTGTTCATTTCATCATGCATTATATTATCGATTCTCATAAACTTTAGAAGTTCTATGCATGCATGGGTCTATCTGTACACCTATCCTTTTCTGTATTACAGGGAAAAACAAAACAAACCAAGACAAAACAAAGCAAATTCCTAGAAAAACACGAAACTAAAAAGACATATAAACAACAATAGCAAAGAGCCCAGAACACTGACAATATAGGCCTTCAAAACAAGATGGTATGAGCATAACTAGGGTTGTTATTTTACATAATGATCTTCAAGAGTTCCTCAGATCACTATACAATAGTATGAACAATTGTTCCAGTCCTATGAGTGTTAACTATTTTGTTCCAAGAACTTACAGAGTTTGTAGCACTTAGCTATCCTAAGTGTGTTTATATAATTTTAGACATTTTTTCTTTTCCCTTCCTTTTTCCTCATTTTCCCTGAGATATTATTTTTCCCCTTGAAGCAGATTCTTATCCTTTCACTGTAATTATTGAGTTTTTTGAATCTTATGTCTTTTTACCATTTCTTATACTAGGGAGACTATAGGGTATTTACATATGTGAATTTGATTTATTACACTTATGAGTATGATCTCGAGTTGCATCCATTTACTTATAAGTATCTCAATGTGATCATTCTTTATAGCTGAGTAGTACTCCATTGTATAACAATACCACATCTTTTTTATCCATTCCTCAGTTGATGGGCTTTTAGATTGTTTCCAAGATCTGGCTCTTACAAATTGTGCTGCTATAAACATGGGTGTACATATATCACTGTGGTATGATGTTTTCAGTTCTTCTGGGAATATGCCCAGAAGTGGGATAGCTGGATCAAATGGGACCTCCAGACCCAGCTTTTTGAGGAATCTCCAGACTGACCTGCACAGTGGTTGCACCAGTCTACACTCCCACCAACTGTGCAGAAGAGTTCCTTTTTCCCCACAGCCTGTCCAGAATTTGTGGTTGGTAGTTTTCTTTATCCCGGCCATTCTTTCTGGAGTGAGATGGAATCTCAGTATGGATTTAATTTGCATTTCTCTAATGCAAATGATGCTGAACATTTTTTCACGTATTTATTTGCCATTTGTATTTCTTCATCTGAGAACTGTGTATTCATCTCAGATGCCCATTTTTGGATTGGGTCTTTGAATTTCGGGGGTCTGATGTTTTTTAATTCTTTATATGTTCTAGACAGAAGTCCTTTGTCTGAGGGACAGTTATGTGTCTGACTTTGACTCCTTTGTTATTAAATAGTGAGCAGACCTGAGAGCAGTAGGCCTGTGCTATTTGCCAGCCTTCTACGCCTGTCCCATATGGTCAGTGTCTGCCTTGGGCCTCACCCCTAGCAGCACAGAGAAGGCTTCTCAGCATTCAGAGCAACCGTGACCTCTGACATCTAAGTCACAGGTTCCGGAGTAGGGCTGTGACGTGTTTCACCTTCCCCTTCTGAGTTTTCTACATTAAATTTTACACCCTTGTACCTTTTATGGTCGAGGGATAGCTCATACTGAGAATTTTTTCCCTGTTAATGTTTTTTTTTAATCATCTTCCTCTAAGAAGAAGAGAAAGATAATCACGCATCTGCCTGTATAGCAAACGCACACATAGAATATTGCCATTTTTCCTATGGAAAAAAAAAGGAATAAGTTATATGAAGTTTAGTATTAAATGTGGTTTTGGTTTCACATAGCAACTTTACTATACTTGGCAAGAATTTTTTTTCATTTTTTTATTTTAAAAAGCAAAACAAAAAAGGATAGAAATGATGAGAATTTCAAAAATAGTAGGAATTAACACTAGTTAATATATTGCATATTGTTATCTTAGAAGTAGTTGTTCATATTATAAAATCTAGGCACAAAAGTGATCAATCAATGACAGCACAAACTGTTCTTTTTAATGAACTGACAGCTTAGTAGTATACTTATCTAACATGGATACACATACATACATTTATATGTGTTTACCAATGTACATGTAATCTTTTCCTTTCCACATCCCAGTTGTTCTGTCCTTTTGAGCACTTTTTTTCCCTTTCATTATTACAACATCTATTGTATATATTAGGTCTTACTACTCTTTCAGATTTTTATTTTTTATTGATTTTTATTTTTATTTTTTATACCAAGGAGACTGTGATATTTATAAACGTGGGTTTCATTTATTTCACGAGTATGGTTTCAAGTTGCCTCCATTTACCTATTCAAGACTCAAGATTATCTTTTTTCTAGCTGAGTAATATTCCATTGCATAAAAATATCATAAAAAATATCTTTTTTTAATCCATTCTGCAGTTGATGGGCATTTTAGTTGTTTCCAAGATTTAGCTATTATAAATTGAGCTGCTATAAACATGGGTGCACATATATCACTGTGGCATAACATTTTCAATTTTTCTGGCAAACTACCCAGAAGGGGGATAGCTGAATTAAATGAGACTTCTAATCCTAGTTTTTTGAGGAATCTCCATACTGATTTCCACAACCATTGCACCAATCTATACTCACACCAACAGTGGAGCAGTGTTCCTTTTTTCCCACAGCTCCTCCAACATTTGTTATTGGTTGATTTCTTGATGGCAGCCATTCTCTGGAGAAAGATGGAATCTCAATGTTGTTTTAATTTGCATTCATTGAATGACCAGTGATGTTGAGCACATCTTTATGTATTTTACTTGCCATTTGTACTTCTTCATCTGAGAACTGTGTGTTCATCTCAGATGCTCATTTTTGCATTGGGTCTTTGAATTTAGGGGTCCTGATGGTTTTCATTCTTTATATGTTCTAGATCTAAGTCCTTTATAGGAGGGACAGCTGGCTAAAATTCTTTCCCATTCTGTGGGTTTTATCTTCACTCTGCTGGTGATTGCTTTTGAATTACAGAAACTTTTTAATAAGAAGAGATCCCAGTTGTTGATTCTTTGAAGTACTGTGCGGTTTGCATCTTGTTTATGAACTCTTTGCCTACCCCTATGTCTCCAAGATTTCTACCTACCTTGTCTTCCAGTATATTTAATGTTTCTGTTTTAATATTTAGATCCTTGATCCATTTTGACTTTAGTGCATGGTGCATGGGTCTAGTTTCAGTCTTTGGCGTGTGGAAAGCCAGTTTTTCCAGCACCATTTATTAAAGAGGCTTATCTTTTTTCCAGTGAACATGTTTAGCCCTTTTGTCAAATATAGGGTGACTGGGTATCATTGTAGTTGTGTCTGCATCTTCTAATCTGTTTCATTGACCCTTAGGATCCTGATTTTTTTGCCAGTATCATGCTGATTTTATCATGGTAGCTTTGTAGTATAGTTTCAAATCAGGCATTATGATGCCTCCTGCCTTGCCTTTGTTGCTCAGGATTGCCTTTGGTATTCTAAATCTCTTCTGTTTCCAAATGAATTTTAGGAATATTTTCTCTAGATCTGTAAGGTATGTTAATGGCATTTTGATCAAAATTGCATTAAATTTGTATAACAGTTTTGAGAGTATGGCCATTTTCACAGTATTGGTTCTTCCTAACAAAGAGCAAGGGATATCCTTCCATTTTCTGACATCCTCTTCAATCTCGTTTTTTTTTTTAGAGTAGTATAATTTTCAGTATATAGGTCTTTTACAGCCTTTGTTAGGTTGATTCCTAAGTATTTCATTGTTGTGAATGCTATTGTGAAGGGTGTCCTTTCCATAATTTCGCTCTCAGTGAGTTTGTTGTTTTTGTACAGGAATGCTATTGATTTTTGAGTGTTGACTTTGTATCCAGTTACACTGCTGAATTTTCTTATTAACTCTAGTAGTCTTTTGATAGAGTTTTTGGGATCTTCTACATAAAGCATTATGTCATCCTATCCTTATTCATTTTATTTCTCTCTTTTGTCTAATTGCTCTAGCTAATGTTTCCTGAACTATATTGAATAGGAGTGGTGATAGTGGACATCCTTGTCTTGTTCCTGATTTTAGAGTAAGAGCTTTCAGTTTTTGTCCATTTGGTATAATGTTAACTGTTGGTTTGTCATAGATTGAGGTAGATAACATCTCTTCCAAGTTTCTGTAGGGTTTTTATCATGAACAAGTATTGGGATTTATCAAAAGCTTTTTCTGCATCTATTGAGATGAGCTTGTGATTTCTGTCTTTGGCTCTGTTGATGTGGTGTATTACATTTATGGATTTGTGTGTGTTAAACCATGCCTACATTCCTGGGATAAAATCTTGATCATGATGTATACTTTTCTTGATGATTTTCTACATTCTCCTTTCCAGTATTTTACTGAGGATCTTTGCATCAATGTTCATTAGGGAGATTGGTCTATTGTTCTCCTTTTTGGTTGGGACTTTCTCCAGTTTTGGTATCAGAGTAGTACTTGCCTCCAGGAATGACTTAGGAAAAATTGCTTCCCTTTCAATTTCATTGAAGCGTTTGAGGAGTATTGGTGTTAAATCTTCTTTAAATTTCTTATAAAAGTCAGCAATGAATCCATCAGGACCTGGGCTTTTCTTCATTGGTAAGTTTTTAATCACATTTTCAATTTCAGTAGATGATAGTGGGTTATTCAAAATTGTTATATCTTCTTGAGTCAGCTTTGGTAATTCATACTTTTCTAGAAATCTGTCCATTTTCTCTGTGTTTTCTACCCTATGTGAGTAAAAGTTTTCAAAGTAGGAATTGATGATCTTCTGAGGTTCCATGGGATCTGTAGTAATTTGTCCCTTTTCAGTCCTTATGGCATTTGAGTTTTTTCTTTCTTTTTCCTGATAAGGTTGGCTGGAGGTTTATCAACTTTGTTTATTCCCTCTGAGAACCAGCTCTTTGCTTCATTAATTTTTGTATTGTTGTTTTAGTCTCAATTGCATTAATTTCTACTCTGATCTTTATAATTTCCTCTGTTCTATGGGCTTTGGGCTCGACTTGCTCTTTTCCTAGAAGCTTGAGATGTAACATTAGGTTGTTTATTTGTGCTCATTCTGTTTTCTTGATATGACAATTTATTGCTATATATTTCCCTCTTAGGACTGCTTTCACTGTGTCCCACAGGTTTCCGTATGTTGTATCTGCATTTTCATTGAATTTATAACCCATTGATTGTTCAAGAGGTTATTTAATTTTCATGTGCTTATGTAGGTTTTAGTTTCTTCTGCCATTAGTTTCTAATTTCAATGCACTATGGTCAGATAATATGCATGGGATAATTTGAATCCATTTCCACTTACTTAAGAATGTTCCATGGGCTAATATATGGTCTATTTTAGAGAATATCCCGTGTGTAGCTGAAAAGAATATATACTCTGATGTGGTTGGGTAGAATACTCTGTAAACATCTACTAAGTCCATTTGTACACAGGTTTGATTCAGTTCTGCTATTTGTTTGCCGACTTTTTGTCTAGGTGATCTATCTCTTTGTGACATTGGGGTATTAAGGTCCCCTACCACAATTGTGTTATTGTGTATTTAGTTTTTCATATCTATTAGTATTTGTCTTATATAGTGGAGCACTCTTGTATTTAGTGCATGTATATTTCTGATTGTTAGCACTTCCTCTTCAGTTTTTCCACTAATAAGTATGTAGTGACCTTCTTTATTTCTTTTGATCATTTTAGGTTTGAAGTTTGCATTGTCTGCAAACAGAATAACTACCCTTGCTTTTTTCTGGGTTCCTATTGTATGGAATATTGTTTTCCATCCTCTGACTTTTAGTCTATGAGTTTCCTTTGAGTCAGATGTGTTTCCTGTATACAGCATATTGGTGGATCCTGTTTCTTGATCCATTCTGTCAACCTATTTCTTTTAACTGGTGAATTGAGGCCATTTACTTTGATGGCTATAACTGATATGCATTGGCTCAACTTTGTCATGTTATTTTCTTGCTGTTGGTTTTCTGCTTTTCCCCCTTGTTTAATTGCTTTCCCTGTCTGATGGTTTCTTTCTGTTGTTGTTCTGGAAGTTGCAGTCATTTTTATCTCTACTATGTCTTCTAGTACTTATTCTAGAGTTTGTTTGGTGGACATGAATGTCTTCAGTTCTTTGTCTTGGAAGTACCTTATTCCTCCATTAATTTTCAAAGAAAGTTTTGCAGGGTATATCAATCTGGGTTGAAAGTTGTTTTATTTCAGGGCCTAAAACCCTCACTCCAAGCTCATCTTGACTTGAGAGTTTGGGCTGAGAAGTCTGCTGTGATTCTAATAGGTTCTTGATAGGTGAGTTGTGTCTTTTCTCTACCAGCTTTTAGTATTCTGTTTTTATGCTAGATTTCTGGGATCTTAATTATTACATGTCTGGATGTGTATTTATTTTGGTTATCACTGTTTGGCATTCTGTATGCCTCACTTATCTGTGCATCTGATTCTTTTCTCATGTTTGGGAAATTTTCTGCTAGTCTTCGAATAGTTTATCAATGTCATTTGCATTGACTCCTGTACCTTCATTGATGCCTATTAGTCTTATATTGTTTCTCTTTGCATCATCTTAAAGCTGTTAAATTGTCATTTCATACTGCCTTGTTATTTTTAAAAGTTCTTTCCTTTTGTAATCACTAGCTGCAATCCTGTCTTCAAGCTCTGAAATTCTATCCTCAGCTTCTTTCAAATAGTTTCACCAGCTTTCAATAGAATTTTTTTATTTCCTAGCTATCTCTTTGAATTTGTTTCATGCATTCTACTTCCTTTCTATATTGTTCACTTAAGGTTTCCATCATCTTCCCATGCTCCTGTACTTTTTTTTATCTATGTCTTCTCTAGCTATGCTGAGCAACTCTTTCAATAAGGTTGTCATTTCTTTCTTTATGTGAGAGATTATTACTAATCTGATTTCCTCTATAACCTCATGGATTTCTTTATTTCACTTGCTATCTTTTCAGAAATTTCAGGTGTGTGACTTCTAATGTCCTCTATTTTGATGTCTCCTGTACTTGTTCCTGATGGACTGGACATTTGAGGTTGCATTTTGCTTTTTTGTTTTGTCATTTTCACCTCTTGGGTTAATATTTTGGTCTTTTCAATCCCACTAGTCTCAACTGCCCATCATGTGTGTCTTAGGGTCCTACTGTGTGGTTCATGTTTGCCCAATTGTTGGGTCCCACAGTGAAGGAAGGGCCAGTCACCTGAATTCTTCCTGCAGGGCCTGTTGTGTGAGTCCTATCTTCTTCCTAGGCTGACTAGCCCAGGAGTATTGATGTAAGTCAGCCCTTAGTTCCTATTGTTACTGCAGCTTCAGGATGGTCCAGGCTGCCAGATCTACCTGGCTATAGTGTTTGCCTCAGCTCGGACTTTACTGTGTCACTGGATGTCTTGTAAGTCCTTTTGATTTCCTCCAGGTTGGGAGAGACCTTATTGGCACTCTCCTCACCCCACCTGGTATCCTCTATGTGGAGAAAGGAATCACCCACAGTCTTGCCAGACTTGCCAAGGTCCTACAGCTTGAGTGGGGGAGTTCACTGCTGCTCCTGTTTACCCACTGAGGTCCTCTATTTGAGGAAGAAACTTACCACACTGTTGCAAGCCCACTGAGGTTCTCTGTGAGGATGAGGGGTTTCTGAGGCTCCCACCAACCCACTAAGGTTCTGTAGGTGGTGGAAGGGGTCACTGGAAGGGGTCTGTGGGCCGTTGCAGTCTTTTGTGGTGGGTGGAAGGTAACCAACGATCCTGCTGGTCTCTGATGTCATGGGGCAAGGAGGAGGGGAGATACAGTCCTGCTGGCCTGCTAGGTCAGTGGGGCAAGGAGGAAGTATGACCAGTGATTTCACCAGCCCCTAAGTCCGTGGGGTGAGGTGGGGGTTGAGGCTGACAATCCCACTGATCCCTAGGTCCCTGGGGTCAAGGATATATTTTTTATTTCTGAGTTAGCAAACTCAGTAAATGGCATAACTAGTTAAACCCATACTAATTAGACTCTGCCCCAGCCCATGCCTAGGCTGACATTGTCTACCTGAAATCTGGTGAAAAAGAAGCATCTCCTCAAATGTGACCATCCAAGAGAAAGTGTGCCTGGCATGACGCACCTGCTTGGCCGGAAGGGACTGGGGTGGCACGGTGGCCACAGGATGTAGGATCCTGGCCCACCGAGAGGAAAGATGCTGCAGCTTCCTCTGCCTGTGCGCAGTGCCTGGTGTCCAGGGCTCCTCCCCATGCAGGTGCCTGGCTGCACAGGGCTGTATCGGTCTGGAGCCATCCTGAAAACTTCACACAATGCCTTCAGCCGTGCTGTCCTGGCTGCCTCAATGTCCCGAATCCATTCAAAACGTTTCCTTTGCATGGCTGTTTTGGCTTTGGGGAAGAGCTGGAAGTCATGAGGTGCCAGACCCAGTGAATAATAACGCGGCGTATTGATTTTATGAGCTGCCTTTCCATTGGATGGCACTGGCGGCAGTGTTCACTGTCTGTTTGATCACATCTAATCAATACACTCAGGAGAGGGGACTCCAGAGCTGCTTCGGAAAGTGGCAAGAGCCATGGGCTGTGTGCTCAAAGCGACGATGAGGATTTTAGGGAGATTTCATGGCAACGAGACTTTTACTGTAACATTTTTCTAAGTTCAGCCAGATGCAACCTCATCATAAGTTACATGCTGCATAGAGGGGCAGAAGAGGATGCAGAGGCACTGAGGGTCCAGGCTGGGCTCAGGGCTGAGGGTGAGTGTGGCAGGGCAGCCCTTGCTGGGGACAACAGCCCCACGGTGGTGAAGAGGAGCACAAAGAGTGCCAGGGTCACCAGGAGGCACTGAGCCCTGTCTGGCTTGTTGCAGGGCCACAGAGGGTCTCGAGGCTGGCGGGCTGACAGGCAGCAGATTGAGAGGTGTGGTGGCGGTGAGACCAGGTCATCCATGACCATGGTGAGGTTGTGACTTTCACCTGGGAACTGAGGCATCAGGGCCTTGACGAAAGTGGACCCCGAGACCGCTGGGGTGAGGGGCAAAGGGAAACCGGAAGATAATGCACAAGGTTTCTGTACTTGTCCAGTCAACACAGCGAGGCTTTCCTTTGGGGTTGTTTTCTCAGTATAATTTCCTAGAGTCATAGAGAAACCTATTTTATAATCAGATTTGCATAAAGGATGTTCCAAGTTACACCACTGGATTGAGAGCTGCTTCTTACAATGACGTGTTTTATTAATAGCAGACTTAACCTTTTCTCTATGCATTTACTTGGCCTAGTGTCTTCTATAAATGTTCTGTATATTTTCATTGCCCTTTTTTTCAGCATCTTAATTTTTTCTCAATTTCTATGATGTACTTAGCTTTAGGTTTTGAATACTAAAGCTTATAGATCAAATCCTTCAAATCAAAACTGTGAACCAGGGCCCTGACAATACCCATGCTGAGCTCACCAGGGAAGCCACAGGGCATTGCAGGAATTTCTCTTTGTCTCCGCCGGCCATGGCAAGACTGTCCCTACTGCGCCACTCTCCGTGGGAAGAGGATAAAAATGTTTAAGCTTTCAATAATGCTGTAAATTAAAGATGGATAGAACAGTGTGGCCAGTAAAATTTCCAAAGAAATCATGAGCCAAGTATGGTGTTGCACACCTGTAATGCCAGCACCTGGGAGGCTGAGGCAGGAAGATTGTGAGTTCAAGGCCAGCCTGGACTACAGGGAAGACTATCTTTCATAAAATAAAAAGGAAAGAAGGGAAAGATGGAGGGAAAGAAAAGAGAGGAGTGATGGGGAGGAAAAGGGAAGACGATACAAAAACTAGTTTATCCGTCCTCTGTAAGAGGCAAATAGTGGCTTATTTCTCCTTCCAGGGCAGGTCCTCTTGGCTTACAGGACAATTTTTCACCCCATACTTCCGAGTTTCAGGTTCACAGACAGCAAGGACGACAGCGCAGTGAGATTTGCAGTTTACACGTTAGCAGCCGTGTTTGCTGAATTAAATGGAAATACTGTCCCAGGAGGAAGGCAGGTGGTGTGAAGCCCAAGTGTCCCGGTCTCTGGCACCTGCAATTGGAAGCCTTTGAAGCAGTGGCTTGTTCTGTTCCAAAAGCACATGTTTTTATTTTTTATTAGTTCCTATCTGCAGTGCAACATGATTCCACTCCTCAGGCAGAGTTGGGACCTGCACGTCTTTTTCTGTCTCCTTTCCTCCTCCTCTTCACTGCTCTCTTCACCTCCTGGTCTGCTGCTCTTTTTAGGGGCCCTGTGCTAAGTACCAGCTTTCTTAATTTAGCCAATTTTGTTTTTTAATGTACATAGAGTGTCACTATCTTTACACTCAGTACAGAGACTGTATATACACAGCCATAATTTTTTTCCAAGTTGTGTTGTTCTTGCCCAAAATCCTGCTCCAAGAACCTTGCTGAAATCCATTCTGAGCAATTTTTGCCATGCAGCCTCCAGATGAATACAGTAAAGATCTAACTGGTATCAAGACACAAACCAGTGTCTCAGTCTTTATGCATCCCACATACCTTTTTAATTCAGCCTGGAATATTTATGTTTGCTGGAACAATAATTAATGTCACTCGTTTTGGATTTTTTTTTCCCAAGATGATAAAAGATATCCAGGTAATAAAATTCTCTGGGAGGGAGGCATCTTCTTAGCAGTATCCAACGTGTTTTGAGAGTTCTCATATGAGAGTCTCAAACAGCAGAAGAAAAAAGGCTGAATTTAGGAAGACTGATCACCACATGTTTACTTTCTGCTTTTTTGGAGGGAGAGAATGAGCCGAAAATAAACATGTGAAATACTTGACAACAAAAATAGACTTGGGCTCAAAGGGCAAGATGCCTGTTCCAGCAGGGCTGCTTCTGAGACTTCTGGGATAATTATCGATAATAACTTCCAGATTGAAACGTGACCTCCTGCCCTTGAAAAGAGAACTAACATATTTTGATTTTGAGATGAGAAAGAACCACGAGATGCATGTGGTAAAAGACCTGCCTAATCTGGACCGAGCAGAACAAAGAATCATGTGTTGTGGAAAACTTAAGAAAAACCTCATCTGTGCAGCCTGTTATTAAGAGTTCAACTGATAAACTCATGAGAAGCAGCTTTGAAGGGCACTGGTGGTACACAAAACCACTTATTCTAAACTGTGTTTTATAGGCTTTTTTTCTCAGAATGAAGTTAGTTTTCTCTTTCTTACAATATCAAATATGATTCTTCTGAAGTCTTAGTTTTTTCAGTTTTTGAGAACGATGGGAAAACCTTGATTTACTTAGAGAGATTTCACAACTCTTCGTAGCCTCTCAAAGCATGATTTGATTTTTAACAACACCCGTTTGTACTTCCCCTTGCTGTGCCCCGACAGGCCCCAGATGTCAGCACCTGGCACCATCCCTGCAGGATGCTTGTCCACTCCCAAGTGGATTCCTTGTCGCTCGAAATCCACAGAAAGCATAGTAGCTGCAGCATGTGGGTGACTTCTCCAAATCTGGAAGTGAACTGAGAATACAGAGCTCTGAACTGGGAAGCATTCTGCTTGTAGGAAGAGGAAACAAGTGAATTGTCTACACTGCACAGCTAACAAGTGATAGAAACTGACTTGTAGTGAGATCTTCTGAATCCGAACTTGTTTTGTTTTTTTGCTTCTGTTTTTTTTATGCTTTGCTGTGTGCTTCCTTTAAATTAGAAAGTAGTCAGTTACCCATTTGTGCTGTAGCATTTTAGAATAATTAGAGCTGGGTGTGGCGGTGCACACCTGTTATCCCAGCACTTGGGAGGCTGAAACAGGAGGATCATTGTGAATTCCAGACCAGCCTGGGCTACAAAGTGAGCCCAAGGTCAGCCTGAATTGCATAGCAAGGTCGTGTCTCAAAAAGACAAAGAAGAAAGGAGGAGGGAGAGGAGAAGAAGGAGAAGGAGGAGAATAATAATTATTACTGGGGTGACTGGGCATAGTAATGCATTCCTGTAATCCCATCTATTTGAAAGGTTAAGGCAGGAACACAAGAGTTTGAGACTAGCCTGGACAACGTCATGTGATTTCGTCCTTCATTAAAAAGAAGAAGAAGGAGAAGGAGAAGAAGAAGAAGAAGAGGAGGAGGAGGAGGCAGAGGAGGAAGAGGAAGAGAGGAGGAAGAGGAGGAGGAGGAGGAGGAAGAGGAGGAGGAGGAGGAAAGTGTCTTGGTTACTTTTCTCTTGTTGTTGGGACAAAAGACCTGACACCATAATGAAGGAAGGAAAGGTTTATTTAGCTCACTGTTTGTGGAGGTTTCAGGCCATAATCAGCTGGCTCCAAGGCAGGGTGGTCTGGCACTGGGGCAACACTTCAAGGCAGCAGTCAGCAAAAGCAGCCAGAGCAAAAGAGGGAAGAGCAAGCCTCTTTCCCTGCCTTATATTGTATGCAGACTCCCCCGCCCCCACCGACCAGTGTAGCGCTCACAAGATCTCCGTGCCCTCCTCTCCAACAGGCTGAGGATATTTTAAGGACCCTGACCCCCTGCTGAGTATCTTAGTTAAACTTCTAAACTCCTCAAGTTGACACAGTGTACCAACCTTAACACTGTGTTAACAGAAAGCTATTTAAAACATGGACGGTTTTAATGCACAGTAGTGTTCTTTGCAAGACTTCTTTGCGTCCTAAGGACTTCTAGGTCAGCTCTCCAGTGATAACATGACTTTTCACCTTGGCCCAACCTGGAAACATTTCCTGCCAATGTGAGCGTGACTGTGAAGACCTAGCGCAAGCCCAGGAATATTGCTTGTGACTGACCCACAGCAGCTTTGGGGGGAAGAACAGTTTTGTGTTGTGGCTGTGTTGGCTGCTAGGCACTTTCTACTCCTTGGGATGGGTCCAGTCTGCGGCTCCAGGACCTGTTCTAGGACAAGGAAAGAGATGAACCGAGTCTGTGGCCAGTAGGGAAAGGCTCTGCGGGTCAGTGTTGAGCGCTAATGTGTGAGTGCCTGAAACGAACGGGACCGTCACCACAGAGCGTTCTGTTAACGGCCTGTGTCCTAACATCTGTTTGCTGGTCATTTTCCCACGGTATGAAACATGAAGGGCAACAGATTAGGTTTGCAGCTCCCTGGTGCTTTGTTTCTAGCGTGCACTTAACAGCTGGAGACCCAGAGAGAACAGCTGCCGTGGAGTCGGGCTTGATGCTGCTGACCAAAGTGCCCTGGTACCGATCCAGTCTCTCAGCACTTGTGCATCCCATGACAGCATTTTGCAGTTTATTACTAGCAATATGTTCTGTGTGGAGGGTTGGGGCTGGTCTGGCTTGGATTCTTGGGTGATTGTGATAAAGAATTAATTATTCAGTGATGCCTACAAGCAACAAAAAGTATCTGACTCTAAATCACAACTTCAAATTAGACTGTTACTTACTCCTTGGAGAAGGAGATACTTTTTATATGCAGGCGGCCTTGGCTTTTTTCTCTTTCCATTCCCCTGCAAAGGGTCAGCTCACCTAACCCTTCCCATTCCACATGACTCATATGCACGTACTCATATGCATGGCTTACCATAGTGCTTCCTGGAGAAAGGCGGGAGAAACAGTGATTTTCTCAAAAAAATAGAACTTTGACTACAGTTTTGTATAGAACAGAAACTTTGGAGGACAAGATTATTGTAAAAATTCTGTCTCTAAGAAAAATCATGGAAGCAGTTACTTTCCTGTAATTTATAAATATGGGGTACAGTCCTTTCCAGGTGAGGAGATGTGATCATCTAGCAGAAAGTGGCCCTTTGCTTTGTATTATCACAGCAAATACGGTCATTCAAGCCAGAGGGGTCACAGTATTATGAGAAGGAGTCACTAGTTTTAAGTTCTTTGCTATAACTGATAATTAGCAGACTGTTTGTCGTGCTCATCTGCGTTCTCTTTGGGATTAACTGTGCAATCACTGCAAGTCACAAAAGGATTTTTGTTCATACTCTGTCCACATTCATTTTCTAAAGTAATATTCTGTATTTCTAAGCTTTGCATTTTTTTTTTTTTTTGCCACCCTGGAGGTGGAACACGGGGACCCCTGAGTGCTAGGCAAGTACACTGCCACTGAGCCACACTGCACTCTGACACTTACATTTTAAAAAATTTTTATCATTTATTTTGGTGTTTTGAGACAGGGTCTCTCCATGCAGGTCAGGCTGGCTTTGAACTCACTATGTAGCCCAGGCTGTCCTCAAACCTACAGTGACCCTCCTGCCTCAGCCACCTGAGTGCTGGGATTACAGGTGTAACCACCATGCTTGACCCTACTTTTTAAAATGTGGTGTTTATGCAAGAGAATATACTATCAAGAAATTGTTGGCATTCACTCTTATTCAATATAGTTCTTGAAACAATTAGAGCTATTAGACATGAGAAAAAAAATAAAAGGGATATGGATGGAAAAAGAAGGTAAATTATCATTATTTGCATATGTCATATAACATGACTCTCTACATTGAAGATTTCCCCTTAAAAAACTCCACCAAAAGACTCCTAGAATTAATAACCACATTCTGTAAATTTGCAGGATACAAAGTCAACACTCAAAAATCAATGATGTTCCTGTATAGCAGTAACAAATTAATCAAGAGAGAAACTAGGCAAACAACAGCTTTCACAATAGCATCAAGAAAAATGTAATACTTAGGAATTAACCTAACCAAATAAATGAAGAGCACTAGTGAAAAACTTGAGTATTCCAAAAAAGGAGATTAAAGAAGATAGCAGAAAATGGGAAGATGCCTCTGTTCCTGGGTAGACAGAACAATATAGTTAAAATGGTCATACCTCCCAAGCATTATGCAGGTCTGATGCAATCCCAATCAAAGCACCAGTGGCATTCCTTATAGAAATGGGGAAAGCAGTCCTAAGATTCATGTGGAACCAGAAGAGACCTGGAATAGAAAAAGCAATTCTGACAACAAGGTTGAGGTAGGGGACATCACAAGCCAAGACTTCAAGCTACACTTGAAAAGCTACGGTGATTAAAAACAGCATGGTATGGCGGGGGTGGGGGGAGCGGACCCGTCAGTCAGTGGAACAGAACAGAAGATGCAGAAACAATTCCAGGCACACAGCTAGGTTTTTTTTGACAAATGGGCCAAATCCTTTCCCTAGAAGGACAGCCTCTTTAACACATTGTACTGGGAAAAACTGGCTCTCCGCATGCTGAAGATCCATATCTCTCACCATTCACTAGACTAAAATCAAGACGGAACAAAGATCTAAACGTTACAACAGAAACACTTCAACTGCTGAAAGACAGAAGAGGTGAAACACCTGACAGACGCATGGGCAGGGACTTTCTGAACCAGAAAGTAGCACGAGAAGTATCAACAAGTGCAGTTGCATCAAACTTAGAAGCTTTGGCAAAACCAAGGAAACACCAACAGAGTGAAGAGACACCCTGCAGAGGGGCGCAATTATTAGTGTTAAGAATGTCAACTGTAGCAGGGTGTGGTGGTACATGCCTGTAACCCCAGCACTTCGGAGACTGAGGCAGGAAGGATCACTGCAAGTTTGAGGTCAGCCTGAGCTACAACGTGAATTTGTGAACTGCATAGTGAGATCCTGGCTCAAAAAGACAAAAGATAAACAATGTCAGTTGCATTATCTTGGCAAAAAATCACCATGAGTTGATGATGAATCATTCTCTAAATGGGAAAATCTCATAATTACGGAGGGAACTCCTAGCTGTGCCTTTCCACATGTCAGAGTCAGGTGACACCTGTCCCGGGTGGGCATTGACCCCTTTCCCTGTTTCTAGCTTGGGGTCCTGGGAGCCAGCAACCAGAAGCCCTCCAAGGACCAACAGAAATAGCCTCTTGTCTGATTTACATAAAAGGCAAACCATCGTTAAAGTACCACCCAAGTCAAAGGTCTTATTACATTAGTGTGATTCTTTATAGAAATGTTACTGCTTCACAAATCTATTTCTGAATCCTAGAATATCACAAAACTTCATCACTTAACACACATTTCCTCCTGTATCTGCAGGTCAGGAGCCCAGGTGGGGCATACTTGAGTCCTGTGCTTTGGGGCCATATCGTGGCTTGGCTTTGGGAGGGGTCCCTTCAAGCCTCCTCAGTGGTTGGAGAATCCAAGGGGTCACTCATCCCCTTGCCACGTCAGCAGGCAACTCATGTCATCAGAATGGCTAGCGCAGCCCCTAATCGTGGATGTGACATCATGACCCTTTTTCTGGATTAGAAGCAAGTCAGTAGGTTGGCTACACCCTTGGAAGGGAGGAGGCAAAGTTCCCTGGGCTCCATTTCAGGGTCCCCCTGCTACAGCTGCTGGCTGTACCCAGGAGGAGCTCAGCCTGGCAACCCCAGGTTGCATTTGCAGGGAGACTGACGTCACCAGGTTGCAAAGGCAGAGGCTTGTGAAGTTCACCAGAGTCAGAATCAGGGCACAGAAGCTTTCCTAGGAACCAGTCAGGGAAAATAGGCTGTGTCCAACACATTGGCCAGAGCCGGCGATTTAGCTCAGTGGTGTAAGTGCCTGCTTGGCAAGTGCAAGGTCATGAGTTCAATCCCTATACCAAAAAAATAACAACAACAACAAAAGAAAAAAATTGGCCAACCGGAAGTAGTTCCATCAACTGAAGGCATTCAATACATAGTTGTACCCATTACATCTTACGCTTTGGGGTTTTCATAGGTATCTGGTAAGTCATGAAAATTACAGAAAAACACCCAGAGAATAAGGAACATAGAGGGACAACAGAACAAGCTAATACATTTAAATGTGTTTTAAAGAAAAGAACTGGGACAGAACTGTTAGAGACTTGAACACATGACTGCCATGGATCATGGCGCCGTCCCGCCGATGGAGGCCGTGTCTCCTGCCTGCCTGCTGTGCATCCATTGTGACCATGGTCAAAGGCATGGTCCTGGGGCCGGATCCCGGAGCCTGAGAATGGAGCCCATCCTAAAGAGGACCAGGTCAGAACTCGATGCCGCTTGGAAGGACAGAATGCAACAGAAAAAGTTTTTCTGAGAACCAAGAACTGTGCAGAGCAGGTGAACTGAGCACGCTGTGGCTTTGGAAAAGTTGGTAGCTTTTTAAACCCTGGGAGTTGAGAGCAAAATTCTTTTTGTAGGTTCAGGCTGAGGAGTGGAAACCTTGAGGATCCCCAGGACTCTTTCCATCTGTGCCTCCTGCTTTTCCTAACTATGTGGTTCCATGCATTGGCATTTTATTTTGATAAGAAAATGTACTTGAATTTGATTTTTTAAAAAATAACTGTTGTGTGTCAAAAAGACTATGTGGAGAGACCAGAATGGCAGAGCAGTAAGCAGCAGAGACAGCAACCTCTCTGACAGTCACTGTCAAGACGCTAGCATCATGAGAAGGACAAGGAGAGAATGGGTCCATGGGCCCAGGGAAAATCTGAAGTGCAAATGGAAGCCCACAGAGAGAGTAAAGAGAGAAACTCCAAGAAAGAAGGCCATAGCCCGCAGTGAGTCCGAGATGGGACTCACTGCACAAGAAGAGTAGTTCAAGCCCGTGGAGCCAGCGTGATGCTGACAGCTGGCCACCCCAGAGGCCTCTCAGAGACAGTCGTGAAGGGGAGCAGCAGACATGGAGCACTGCACTGGCTGCCAGCGAGCTCAGAACCCAGAACTGCTGCTGGCTCCATCCAGCAGCTCCCAGCTGGCTCAGACCTGCAGAAATTGCTCAGAGGGAGTGAGCCCAATGAGTCTGGCCTTGGGCAGGCCTGCTGAGATTACCCACTACCCCAAGAAAAAGCTGCTGCTGGCTTGCTGGGGTAGATCAGTATGGTTCAAGACGGTGCCTCCATAGGTTGTCTACTAGTGAAACCAGAGAGAACCCTGGAAGTGGATTTTTTTCTCTTTTCTTTATTCTTTTCCTCTTTCTCCTTCATTTGACCCATTTTTCTATATATATGAATGTAGTTTCTAGCTTCTTTGTGGTTGTAGTTCTATTTTGTTCTTTCTTTTATTTCTTCCATCTTCTTTTTTTCCTTCAGTCTTCTGTACCAGTTTCCCAAAGTTGGTGTGATCTCCTCTTCGTCCTCTCACCTTACTTCTAATCTCTTCCTCTTCTTCCACTTCTCTATTTTCTCTTTAATCCATTTTAAATTTTAACGCCTGAGGGCAAAATTGACTTGTATACTGCATATAGTTTTCTGATTTGTTTTAGATTTTGTTATATAACCACAAATCTAATTCATACAGTTAAAAGTGGCAAATTAAGGGTTAGCTCAGTTTATCATTTGCTAGGATGTGTCTGATGCTATTGGTACCACTGTAGTCAAAATTGACATATTGTTTTAAACAGCGGTTTGTCCTGGTATTCCATGACTGAGATTGATTAAGGGTCACAGAAAATGCTGTGGCACAGTGCCAAAGAACCAGGGACTGGGCCAAACAAGCAACAACGTCTCATCTCCAACAAACTGAAGAGGTCAGATCTTCCTACAGACTCAAACCCAAAAACCAGCTACACCTGGAAGAAAGCTCAGAGAAGTAGTCATCACCTAAGGATCCTAAATATTAGCAATAAAGCAACCCACCATAGGTAATTTACAAGTGTCACTGCAGTAATTGATTTAAAAAGAGAAAGAAAAAATGAGAAGACACTTAATCAATATGTCACCCCAGACATCAAGTTCACCAAAGGCCAATTCGGGGGGCAGTGAGGTGGGACGATCTGAAAGCCCCCCCTTGGCCTCCCTGAAGTGTAACAAAGCAACTGAATGAGGTTCTGGAAAAATTAAAATCGGAAATAATCTCTCAGATAACGACCAGGCTTAGTGACACTAGAGCAGATATAGACAAAGAAAATAGATAAACTGAAGAAAATTATGGAAGCTCAGCATAGGAAAGAAATAGAATCCATAAAGCAGGTTCAATAAGATATCCAGGAGAATAAAAATTACTTTGAAAGTATTTACAGTAGATTAGGCCAATGTACAGAATGTACAATGTACAGAATTAGGCCAACAGACAGAATCTCAGATACTGAAGACAGACTTGCAGTTAGTGATAAGGGAAAAAAAATTTCTCAAGAATAGAAAGGGACTGTGGAAAATAATCCAGCAACTGGTAGATAAGGCAAAGAAGAATAACTTAAGATTGATTGGAGTCAATGAGAAAAGCAGAAGATACCACAAATATTAAAAATAATTCACAGATGTCATGGCAGAAAACTTTCCTGGTAGAGAAAAAGAATTTGACATACGGATAAAGATGGCATATAAAAGTCCAGTTAGCCATGATTTAAAAAAAAACTACAGCCAGGCATATCGTAGTCAAGATTCCAGAATTCAACACAGGAATAGAATCTGAAAAGTTATTAGAGAAAAGAAACAAATCATTTATAAAGGAAAGCCCATCAGAATCACAGCTGACGTCTCAGCACAAACTCTCAAGTCAAGGAGAGCTTGAGTGAAGTACTCCAAGTTCTAAAGGAAAACAACTTTCAACCCAGAGTGATTTATCCTACAAAATTATCTTTCAAAACTGATGGAGAAATAAGATTCTTTCATAACAAAGAACATCTGAGGAAATTTACAGCCACCAAACCAGCACTCCAGAATGTTCTAAAGGACATTCTAGAAAGAGATAATAAGGACTACAGTTCCATGATCCCAAACAGAAGGAATCCACGAGGCAAAGCAACCAATTAGAGGGAAGGGGGAAGCGGGGGCAACAACAGAGAAATAATGTGACCAGGATAAGTCAAAACATATCAGTTAAAACCATCAATGTTGATGGGCTCAATTCACCAATCAAAAGACACAGACTGGCAGAATGGGTCAAAAAGCAAGATTCAACAATATGGTACTTACAAGAAACACATTTAATTCAAAAAGAAATTCATAGACTGAAAAATGAAAGGTTGGAAAACAGTACTCCATATGACAGGAACCCAGAGAAAATCAGGGGACAGCTATTCTATTTGGAGACAAGGTAAATTTCAAGTCAAGATTGATTAAGAGGGATAAAGAAGATCACAACATCCTTGGGAAAAATCCAAGAGGGAGAGAAAACAATCATTAACACATATGCCACCAATACAAGTGCACCCAACTGTATAAAATAAATATTAACAGACTGAAAAATCAAATAAGCCCTAATACAATTGTATTGGGAAACCTCAATACCCTACTGTCACAAAAAGACAGGTCAACTAGCCAAAAATACTAATAAAATATTAGAACTGAACCAAACTGTTGAACAAATGGATTTAGTAGATGTCTATAGAGTGTTCCACCCCCACAACACCAGAACACACATTCTCCTTAGCTGCACATGTGACATTCTGCAAAATAAACCACATAGTGGCTCATAAAACATGCTTAAGTAAATGCAGAGGAATTCAAATTATCCCATGCATACCATCAGACCGTAGTGCAATGAAATTGAAAATTCATGGCAGAGTAAACCACAAGAAATTCATAAACACATGGAAATTAAATAGCACCACACTGAACAACCACTGGGTCACAAATGAAACTAAAGAAGAAATCAGATGATTTTTACAGTTCAGTGTTAACAATACTACAACATACCTAAACTTATGGGACACATGAAAGCAATCTTAAAAGGAAAATTTATAGCAGTAAATACGCATTTCAGGAAAACAAACCAAGCACACATTAATAACTTAATGGTAAGCCTCAAACTTCTAGAAAAAGAACAGCAGGCTAAGTTAAAAGTCATACAAGGGCGGAAATTATAGAGATCTAAGCAGAAATTAATGCAGTGGAGACTAAAAAAACAATACAAAGAATCAATGAATCAAAAAGTTGGTTCTTTGAAAGATTAAATCAAATTGACAAACCCTCAGCCAATCTTATAGAAAAAAAGAAAAGACTCAAATACATGCAATTAGGAATGAAAAGTGTGAAATCACAACAGACCCCACAAAAATTCAGAAAATCATCCATACCTGCTTTGAAAACTTGTATTCTAATAAGACTTCAGAAAATGCAGAAGAAATGGACAGATTTCTAGGTACATATGAATTACCAAAGATGAATCAAGAAGATATAAAGATCCTAAATAACCCAATATCAATAAATAAAATCAAAGATGTAATTAAAAATCTATCAACAAAGAAACCCAGGCCCTAATGGATTCACTGCTGAATTCTACAAAAAATTTAGAGAAGACCCAACATCACTACTTCTCAAATTCTTTAATGAAATTGAAAGGAAAACAATACTTCTAAATTCATTCTTGGAAGCAAGTATTACTCTAATTCCAAAACTAGAGAAGGACACAACTAAGAAAGAGAATTGCAAGCCAATTTTCCTAATGAACATTGATGCAAAAATCCTCAATAAGATACTAGCAAACAGACTGCAGCAAATCTTCAAAAGATTGCACACCATGATCAAGTGGGATTCATCCCAGGAATGCAGGGATGGCTTATGTATGTAAATCCATAAATGTAATACAACATATTAATAGAGCCAAGGATGAAAATCATATGATTATTGCAATAAATGTAGAAAAAACATTTGACAAAGTCCAGTGCCCATTCATAATAAAAACCCTACAGAAAACTGGAATAGATGCTATTTATCTCATTCTGATAAAAGCCATGTATGATGAACCAACACCCAACATCCTGCTAAATGGACAAAAACTGAAAACTATTTCTCTGAAATCAGGAATAAGACAATGATGTATACTGTCGCCACTCTTATTCAAATAGTCCTAAAAACTTTAGAGCAATTAGACAACAGAGAGAAATAAAAGGAATAAAGATAGGAAAGAAAGAAGTTATAGGAAAGAAAGAAGTTAAACTATCATTATTTGCAGATGACATGACATAGAAGGCCTCAAAAACACCACTGAAAAACTGTTAGATTTAATGAGCAAATTCAGTATTGGAGTTGTATACAAAGCCAACACTAAAAAATCAATAGCCTTTCTATATATGAACAGCAAACTCACTGAGAGAGAAATCAGGGAAACAACACCTTTCACAATAGCATTCCCCCAAAAATGAAATACCTAAGAATCAATCTAACAAAGGATGTAACGGACTTCCACACTGAAAACTACAGTACTCTGAAAAAGGAGATTGAAGAAGATATTAGAAAGTGAATAGACATCCTTGCTCTTGGGTAGGAAGAACCAATATAGTGAAAATGGCCATAATTTCAAAACTGTTATACAGATTCAGTGCAATCCCAATAAAAATTCCAATAGCATATTTCACAGAACTAGAGAAAACAATCCTAAAATTCATCTGGAACCATAAGAGACCTAGAATAGCAAAGGCAATCCTGGGCAACAAAGGCGACCACAATCCCTGACTTGAACTTATACTATGAACCTACTATGATAAAAACAATGTGGTACTGCAAAAACAAACAAACAAACAAACAAACCCAAAGATCAATGGAACAGGTTAGAAGCTGCAGAAATAACTCTAGGCACAAAAGCCACTTTATCTTTGACAAAGGTGCCAAACACATTCACTGGAAGAAAGACAGCTTCTTTAAAAGACAGCTTCTTTTTTTACAAGACAGCTTATAAAAGTACCTCTGCACATGCTGAAGATTAAAGTTGGACCCCTGTCTTTCACCATGTACTAAACTAAATTTGAAATGGATCAAAGATCTAAATATTAAGAACCAGAGATTTAGCTCAGTGGCACGAGTGCCTGCTTGGCAAGCACAAGGTTATGAGTTCAATCTCAGTACAAAAAAAAAAAAAAACAGATTTAAATATTAAAACAGAAACAATAGATCTCCTGGAAGATAGAGTAGGTAAAACTCTTGAAGACATTGGTGTAAGCAGAGACTTTATGAACAAAACCCTGATTGCACAAAAACTGTCACAAAGAATCAACACCTGGAATTTCATGTTACTAAAAAGCTTTTTCACAGCAAGAGAAACCACAAAGAGTAAAGAGATAATCCAATATGGGAGAAAATGTTTGCCAGCTGTTCCTTAGACAAAGGATTACTGTCAAGAACTTACAAAGAACTCAAAAAAACAGACCTCTCAAATTTAAAGACCTAATCCACAAATGGGCATCTGAAATGATTACACACTTCTCAGATGATGAAATAGAAACACCAAACAAATATGTGAAAAAATGTTCTACATCACTGATCATTTGAGAGATACAAACTAAAACAACACTGAGATTCCACCTCATTCCAGAAAGAATGGCCAAGATCAAGAAATCAACTAATAACAAATGCTGGAGGGGCTGTGAGGAAAAAGGAACCCTTCTCCACAGTTGCTGGGAGTGTAGACTGGTACAACCACATGGAATCAGTGTGAAGATTCCTCAGAAAACTATGACTAAAGGTCCCATTTGATCCCACTATTCTCCTCAGTATATTTCCAGCAGAATTAAAAACATGATATCACAGCAATATAAATGTACCCATGTTCATAGCAGCACAATTTGTAATAGCTACATTTTGGAAACAACCTAAATGCCCATCAACTGAGGAATGGGTAAAAAAGATGTACTTTTATACAATGGAGTACTACTGAGCCATTAAGAAGGACAAGCTGGAGACTGTTACAGGTAAATGGATGCAACTTGAAACCATACTCATAGGTCAAATAAATTAGACGTGCGTGTGTAAACATCATTTGTCTCACTAGTGCGAGAAGCTGAAAGAAACAATATATATGTATATATATGAAATATAATTAAGATAGTGATACTGCTGCTTTCTCTGAGTTAATTGAATAGAAATGTTTGTGCAGGTAATGTTTGAACAATTGAACACAGACGTCTTGTGCTCTGGGTGACTGATTTGGGGATGGCCCTGAGCAGTGTATGCACCATTGTTGTCTCCTGATTGTTGTTTTGAAATTTTGTTTTCTTTTCTTTTTCTTCTTCTTTCTCTTTGAAATAAAATGGATTTGGAAAAAAGGACTGGATGTGTTTAAGAAGAGATGACAGTAGGGTTTTAATTGCTCAGGTTTACACATTCTGGGCTTAAATCGCTGTCCAAAGAGGCCCATGGGTCTCCCAGAAGCCCAGAGACCATCCGGATGGGGACGGGAAGATTTCCACCCACAGGGCCAGAGACACCTTCAGTCCCCATGGGCCGCCGCTGTGGTCAGAGGAGGGAAATGGCACCCCCGATTCTTCATGAGGTCTTGGAGCCTTCGTGGTGAGGGAGGCCACTCCTCCTTGTCACCACCTGTGCCTTCTGACCCCTCTTCCAGCACCCACAGTGCCGCTGCAGGGTTCCCGGTTGGCTGCTTTTGCAGTTACTTCCGGATTCTAACTTGAGAGTGTGGAAAACTCCCAAAGCTTTCTGCCTCTGAGATAGGGTGCTGAGCCCTGCAGGGGCAGAGGAGACCCCAGTGATGTCCTGGGCAGGTTCTCGGCTGTGGGCGTCCCCGCTGTTCCGGTCGGTCGCCAGGGCCCGGCAACCCCCCAGGGAGGGCGGAGGGCTGAGCAGGAAACTGACCCTGCAGCCTGTGGCCGCCTGTACTGTTGGAAGTAGCTGGAAACACTCAAAGTTAAACATTAACGTGGTTAGATCGTTGCATGCTATTAAAGGAGTGAGTGAGCAGTAGAGAAAAGTGTTTCCAGCAAACATGCTATTTTATAAAAGGAAATTTTTAAGAAGTGCCTCCTGAAAACTTAGGTGAGAGGAAGATAAACACAAAGTGGTCTCTGTTAGGAGCAAAACTAGGTAAAACGGACACCTGCACACACACAGAGCTCCCAGGAATACAGGGGCAGAAAGGAAAGTGATTTGTTACAGGGCTAGACATCTGGGTGACTTTCATGAATTCTTGCTGTTCCATTGTTAATGAATGTAACACATTTAAAATAACCAAAAGGGATGGATTTATAGTGAGGGATGGTTTTTTGCTTGAACTACAATAGAAAACATTTTAATCTAAGTTCTGCGCATAATGAATCAAAAGCAGCCTCAATCCAGAGTCTATGAGGTTAAAACTGTGAGGTCCTGAACCCCAGGACAAGCATCAGGCATAGGGATGGGACCCCTTAGTGAGCTGCTCTCTGCAGAAGGGAGGTGAATAGCTCAACTCTGAAGCGGAGTCACTGAGAAATCCTCAGCTAACAGGACTCTTGGCTAGAAGGAGCAGAGCAGTATTTGTCAGTTTCTACTGGGAAACAGTCCGTGAAGAGAAACAATAAGGATGGTCTAGCAGTGATAAATTGTGCATAGAAAATTGGCCAACGACAAAAAATGCTCCACCTTGGGAGGAGAAGAATCTAACTCACGGGATCTAAACGGTTCTGCAAAAGCAATTAGAATTGGAGTCCTTGAAAGAAAGCCAATTCGGCCAAGGCGTAGGAAGTTCCACTTCCCCAAGCGTAATGATGGGGATGAAAATATGGATGCTCCATGCCTGCTTCCAGTGAATAATTGTTTTGAATCTTAAACCTAGGAAGGCCCCGTAATGACTTCTGGAAATCACAAAGCCTCTAGCTCAGTTGACTGAGATGGCTTTAGCAGACAACAAAGCGTTGGAAAATTTCAGATCAAGTTAATCTAGTGGGGAAGAGCACAAACTCTGCAGTCCTACAGACTTGGGCTTGCATTCCACTTGGTGCGATTGGATGATTGTAGATGATCTGCTCGTCAGTAAAGTGGTGGTCAGAATACTTTCTTGGAGGCCACCGTGTGGCGGTGTGTTGAATGTGTTGAGGGAACTGCCTTCATCTACTCAAGGTAGAAAGCAGAAATAATTGTGTGTTACAGATATCAGAGGAACCCACAAGGACAGAGTGTGGGGAGCCTCCGAAGTGAGGGATTCCGGGCTTTCCAAGACAGCCAGGCTCTGGAGAGCTATCGCCTTTTGTCTCTGCAGAGGCTTGGAAAGGGATCCAGCCTGACCCTCCACCAGGACATTTGGTGGTTCTCATGGTCTACCCAAGAGTAAATTCCAACCAGTAGGGATTTCACCAGTTTTCCTCGTGTCTGGAAAGTGTCCTCTGCTCCAATGAACTGTACCCGGACAGGCCAGGTCTGGGTCACCCTGAAAGTCACCGGCTTCCTGGAGTGACATGGGAAGGCTGCGGGTGAGAATGAAGGATAAGTGGCAGGGTCTCCAACAGAATCTTGCCTGGAGATGAGGATGCAGTGAGATAATGTGTGAGGAGGGTCTGGAACATGACCCCTGGGGCTGGACAATGAGGTCTTTGGAACAACAGCGATGGGCAAAGGTGGTAAATTCTCATCTGCTTCTCTTTGAAGCCGTATTTTGCTGCACCTGTCATCAGAGAAGGACACTGGCAGACGCAGCGGTCAGGGGGTGGCTAGGAAAGTGCCCTTCTGGACCAAAGCAGCCCGTGGAGAGGGAGCCTGTCCGGCAGTGGGCCCCCCGCAGCTGGGCTTCCACAGCCTGAGGTGCTGACCCTGACTCCCGCTGTGTCCACGCCATGCTGCCCACAGCGCTGGCCAGCTGGGATACCCAAGTGCGCGGTGGTGATTTGCAAGCTGCCCAGCGGGATGACTGAAGTAGTTGGATATTTTCCTTGGCTTTGAATAGAGGCACTCGGTCTCTGACCGACTTTATTTTTTTATTGTGTTCAGTTGTTTTCTCCTCCTCCGTTGACTTGGTGAGTAGAAGCAAGGCAGGGCGCACATGAAGGGTCCTCATGTAACACTGAAGTCACATTCGCTCTTCCAAACACCGCCGGGGGTGGAGCCCACGGCCTTATGCACGCGGGGCCAGCGCTCCGCAGCCTGCTGAACGATGCCCCGCCCGCACCTAGCTCCGGCACTCTGAGAACCCAGCTCAGCTAAACCACGACCCTGCCCGAGAGGAGCTGTCGCCTTCCTGCTTAGCCCCCGGCAGGTTTTAGAATCTAAACCCCGCCCTGGTTAAGGGGCCTTTAGGCCGCGGGTGGGAGGGCTGTGCTGCTTGGGCTGCCTGTGCTGCGGTGCCCAGAGGCAGTGATGTCCATGAGAGAACGATTATCCCAAGAAACCCAAACCCTAAAAATGACAGAGTAGCTGGGCGTGGTGGCACGCCTGTAACCCCAAGGAGGCTGAGACAGGAGGATTGCTGTGAGTCAGAGGCCAGCCTGAACTGCATAGTGAAACCCTGTCTCAAAAAAGATAAGTAAATAAATAAAATTGACACTGTAAATAAATAAATAACATGGATATTGTGTACTAGGTAACTTTTCAAAAAAACCTTAGAAATCACACACATTGGATAGTTGCTCTTTAGGTCATTTTAACTTGTTAAATCTATGAAATTTTTAGGCCTGTGAGAGCTGAAGACCTAAAATATAAATAAAGCAAAATCAGTTAGCTTCTCTCTGAAAGAGGGTTTGATGATTTCAGACTTGTGGGAGACATTACCTAATGTATTTCCTTCTTTTCTCACATGAGGTTTTCCAGACTTTACCCTTTGGGGCTAACTTCTACTTTAGTCGAAGGTCAATATTGATTTTGGAATTACAGACCCAGGGCCGTCATTGGGAAAGTCCTAGACGCCAGGAGGCCAGGTGGAGAGGAGGAAAGCGCCTCCTGCCCCATGTGGTGAGTGGACAGTGGCCTCCGCTGCTCTTGGGCTGCAGAGCCCGGGGCAGGAGTCCCGTCTCGGCCTGGCTCGCAAGGCTACCAGAGGTCTGTGTTTGTCCTGCCATCCGTAGTCCCCAGGGGACTGTGTAGACGTCCTGAGAGCGCCCAGGGGGGCTTGGCCAGGCAGGACCCCAGGCCTCTCCCTGATGGCATGGTGCACGCTGGTCCGCAGTTGCCATGGGTTAGAGCTGGTGCCCACCACCTTTTAAACATCTCCACCCGGAAAACCCACGGGCTCCAGCATTCCAAATATCACACTCCTGGGTTTTCCTTCCAAAACCGTCCACTTCCACTGATGAACGGGTTCCCCCTGCCCTCCCAGGACTGTTCTCAGAATTTCCTCTGGTACTCTGCCTCTGTGGCCGGTTTTGCGGAGTCAGGTGAACAATGCCTGCTAGTAAATCTTTGACTTTGTGGTTGGTTCTACTCCTAAACTCCCTTTAAAATTCATATCTTTTTAGTCTTTTCTCCTCAAATATAAATGATAATCAATTTTCTGAAACTGAGTCATTTTATATGAAATGAATGTTTCATACAAAAACTAGAACTGCATATAGTGGTACACACCTGTAATCCCAGCACTTTGGGAAGCTGAGGCAGGAGAATTGCAAGTCTGAGTCCCACCTGGGCAACTGAACAAGACCATGTCTCAAAATAATGAATAAAAATGCCAGAAGATACAACTCAGTGTTAAGGCCTGTGTTCAAGCCCCAGGATATTAAACAAACAGCAATATTAGAAATGTACATTTATATAATCAAACTAAAAATAGCCATCATGTGAATGATAAGACAGCTTATAGAGAAATGAACACAGGAAGTTTTCCCCATGAAAACCAATGTTACTGACAGTGGCCCATCGAGGGACCCGGCCTTTCCTCCTGTGTGATGCCAGCCACATGTCACGGACGTCCTCACAGTGGATAAGTGGCCCTTTAGTGCGACGGCACAAGTCTCATTTCGTCATTGTGGGTGACAACCTTTATTTTTATACCAAAGCTAAAAACTCCAGTGTTCATGAATCACACCCACATTAGGTGACATTTTATAGACACACAAACTTAAAAAGTCTAAAAAAAAAACTCCTCACAGCCACTGAGAAACCGCCGGGCCCTGCACCCCGCTGTGAAATTTCACTGCCAGTGAAAGACCCCAAAACTGTCAGGCAGTAGAAACCAGTTACCCTGAAAGTGATGTACGAACAGGTTTTCTGAAACAATTGGGAAATTTTTCGTTGTTTTTCTGAAATTACAAGGAAATTTGTAATTCTCCAGGGATGAAACTGTCTATGGATTTCTTTGCAGGGCTAAGGGCAGGTCAGGCAAGTGGGACTTCACCTCGCCCTCCCTCCTTCCGCGTCACGCCAATGGTCCCTCGAGTGTGCCTTTTGACGCCCACTCATGGTTTCACATATTCGACGTACTGTGAAAAATCCTACTTAGAAGATATTTGGCCTGAAGTGGAAGATTCACTGCTATTAAATGAAAAGCCAGTTAAAGGGATGCCTGCATGGATTTCAGGGACACTGTGTCCTGAGACTTAAACACTGTAAATGAGACACAGCGCGGCTGTGGAGGTGCCTGAGTTCGTCACCTCCTCCGGCAAAGCCCGGAGCAGGGTGCTCCTGGGGAAGTGAGCCATCCTCCCGGGCGTCAAAAAGTGCACGCTGCTTCACGGCCCTCGCCTGTCCCAGCACAGAGCACAAACGCGTTGCTTTGTTTCTTACGAAATACGGATCCAGTCAGGGATATGGCTCAGCTGCACAGTGCCTGCCTGGCAAGCGTGAGGTCCTGAGTTTGATTCCCAACTGAGAAAGAAAGAAAGAAAGAAAGAAAGAAAGAAAGAAAGAAAGAAAGAAAGAAAGAAAGAAAGAGAAAGAAAGAAAGAAAGAAAGAAAGAAAGAAAGAAAGAAAGAAAGAAAGAAGAAAGAAAGAAAGAAAGGTTACAGACCCCTCTTAGGAACCCACTGAGTGCAACCCACGGCATGTGTGGCACTGAGTGTTGTGTTGGGCACCGCCAACCCAAGCCTCAGCACTGGGACAGGACTTCTGTGTGCTGTGGCCAGGTGGTTGCGTCCCCACTCCATGGAGCTGGACTTGCTCAACACGAGGACAGTGCCCCCTCCATGACGAGGACACATCGCCATGCCGGCCAGAGCTGGAGATCTCTTACCTGGAGAGCAACCAGGCACTGAGCCCGTCCCCACCAGGGCCACAGAAGCAGGAACTCTTCTCCCCTTTCCCATCTGTCACACAACTTCCCCACATCCTGCGCTGAGTCCCAGCGTGCTCGTCTGCTGCCTGCTGCCTCCCTGCAATGCCTGGTCCTTGGCACCTCTCCTTCCCTGTCACCAGCTGTTGTCAGGCCCCTGCAGTGTGGCTCATGGGATGTTAGGTCTAACACACCCACACACACTGGCCCACTGCTGGGTGCAGGGACAGGCTGGGACCCTAGGGACAACACCCTTGTGGCTCTGGTGCTGCTGCTGCCACCTGCGGGACCGTGACTGCCAGGACAGGGCTGAGGAGGGGAGGGCAGCCCTTCACCTGTCCACTCTCACCACACTCAGTGGTGGTCCAGGCAGGAAAGGAACGTCTTGCATCCACTGAGCTGGCCACAGGCCCCAGCAGCAAGCACCTGGCGGCCTGGGCCCGACTGCATAGGCTAAAACCGGTCACTGCGCTTTCCCTGGCTGAGCCTGGAGGTGGCTGCTGACAGCCGCAGCCCCAGCTTCTGCTGAGGGCACAGGACTCATCTCCTGGCAGCTGCTTGCTGGCACTGAATTGGCCTTAATTAACCCCGGATTTGGAGCTGCGGTTTCCCACTCACCACAGGCTGGGGCAGGAGCCTGGAGAGAGGGGGACAGGTCTGCCTTTCCTCTGCCCGGTGCTTTTCTCTTTTCCTTTCCTTTCTTTTCCTTCCTCTTCTTTTGGTTTCTTTTCTATAGCTTAAAATAAAATTGCAACTGCTTGAGCTTCAGAAACACACAAGAGAGAGGAAAAGATTAGCAAGAAAGGCCAGTTTGTGTTCTTTCAAACTAATCTAGCAAGTTGAGCAGTGAGATTGCTTTGGTGGAGATGTTTCTTTAAGACATAGTGGGGGGGAGCCCATTCCTCTACCACAGCTGCAAGCAATTTCTGTGATCTCTCTAACCCTTGGTAGAGATTTCATAAAAATCCAACAGAACAAACCACGATGATTGACTAGGTCAAGTAAATGTGTGGACTAAGACACTAGCATTGTGGTTTCTGAACTTGACCCATAATTTGGGTCCTATGAAGGGAGATATGTGATCATGGAATTGATTCCATGCCCATGATCTACTGAGATTTTGCTAGGTTTTGCAAGGTATATAAGAGGAAGCTAAAAAACAACAACAAAAAAGAAAAAACAAAAAAAAGGTCATATATTGGGCAAGGTGACACATACTTGTGATCCCAGCATTTGGGAGGCTGAGCCAGGAGGGTCTCCTGCAGGGAATTCTAGGCTAGCCTGAAATGCATAGTGAGACCCTGTCTGAACAAAACAAAATAAAATAGCTCATCTGATTCCTGTGTCAAGTTTACTGTGTCTCTGTGATAACACAGCCCCAAATTGAAAGCCAGCAGGGCACACGGGCTCATGCAACCCAGGTAGATGTGGTCTTGTGGCCAGGGCAGCTACGTCAACCTTGTGCCACTTTATTCTTCATTCACACGCAGTTGTCTTCACAACATTGAACACCACTGTGGAGGATGAAAGGAGTTGCTTAAACTACTTTAGGCAGGAAGTCCTTCCCCTGCAGCCACATTTCCAAGCCATCTGTCCACACACCCTGCCCGCAGAAACCACCTCTGAGACCTGCTTTGTGCAAGTGCCTTGGCCCGTGTCCCCATCCTCCTCTTGCCCCTGTGCCGCATCTCTTCTGCATTGCTCCTCTTAACAATGTGAAACAAAGACCAAACAGGGTGGTGATCGTGACATCCTTTTCTGAACCCCAATTTTCCGAGACGGAGGCAAGGCTGGCCAGTTGAGGTTCCCCACTTGCTCTTAATCACATGTCTACCTTGATATGTGACACTGGTTCTTAGACGTCACTCTTTCCAGAAGGCACACATGAAAATCTTTCTGTCCAGGCTTATACAGTTTTCACTGGTGTCAACTAAACACCCAGCTCAAATCTACCATTTCCGAGTATAACTAAGAACAGAAATCGTTAATGGCATGGAGCAAATGTAGATGTGCACAGGAAAGAATCTATGAAGCTGAGCTCCTCGCAGAGGCTGACTCTACTTTGATGGTACATTAGCTTGGCTTCCCTTTAACTTCTTTTTTTTTTTTTTAATTTATTTTATTTTATTTTAAAAGGGAGTAAAATTAAACACAACAAAACAGAACATAATGGGACATAAGAAAGCATAAATTTCAAAGCTAGACAACCAGAGATCTTCACTATCTGCATATTGTCTCTTATTTTCTTCCAATTGGTTGTCTTTATCTTTGCATATGGAGAGCTCATACTAAATAACATAGCCAATCTTTTCACAAGATGTGTAGTTCACTGGCTCCCACTTGCTGGGGGGTGGGGAGGGACATGGGACAGGATGACATGAGATGTCTGACTCTCAGCCCACAGGCAGGCAGGATCACAGTCACCCCCCAGAGGACAGGAAGAGTTCTTTGTTCTCCCGGCACCCCAAGTCAACCGCACGGTGCAGGTCCCGACGCACCAGGGTCTCTCTCCTTCAGGCCGCCGAAGGTCTGCCACACTCTCAGCCGCCCCCCAGAGAGGGGAGGAGCTCCCTGTTCTCCTGGCATCCCAAGTGAATCACATGGTGCCGGTCCTGAGGTGCCAGGGTCTCTCCTCTGCAGGCCCCCGAAAGTCCGCCATACTCACCTGCTATTTCTTTCTGATGAATTGACCATTCCATTTCCAAAGTTCTGAAACAGACCACAGAAAGAATTCTCTTTAGGCTCCTGTTTGAAACCAGCAGCTACAGGGATCTGCTGGCCTTGCTTCGGGGCCAGCCCTTTCACTTCTGAAGCCCAGCCCTGTGCCTGAACCCTTGTAGGATTCTCAGGAGCCACTGCCCATGACTGGCGGCCACCACCGCACAACTCCCTCCCGGGCTGCTGGGCCTTCTTCGGGCTCCTGGCCTGGCAGCCCGGGAGCCCTGGGAGACTGGCTGATCTCCAAACACTCCAGGTGCCACAGGCAGGGTGCTAGGGAGGTCCCGCCCACGGGCCCAGCCCCCAACCGTCCACACCCCACCCAAGGCCTGGACACTGGACGAGGGCCGAAGCCGTTAATCACCTGACTTGAAGTAGGGCAGGAGCCCAAGGCCTGGGCCCTTAAAAGCGGCAGAGGCAGAGGAAGAAAGAAGTCTCTCTGCCCTCAGTAACTCCGTGCACCGACGGCTGCGCTTGGCCCCTGGACTCAGGGAGCTGATTCTGCAAACCTGGATGAGCAGGGGCGAGGATGAGTCCGCACGCAGAGTTTCCACAAGGATGAGCAGTGCAGCTTAAAGTTTGACTTTGGCCTCGGGACCTCTGACCTACAGGAAGTGTAAGATAATCAACGTGCGCTATTTTAAGTCATAAAATCTGCTGTAATTTGTTGCAGTAGCAATAAAGAGTCAATACACGTGGTGACACTAGAGCTGCCATGTCCGGGCTGCCACTAGAGAATCACCGACTGACCTATTGTAAGTCTTCTGAAAAAGCGGAATCTTTTAAATTTTATTTTTGTGTGTATGTGGCATTGGCGATTGAACTTGAGTCTGTGCTGCATCTCCAGCACTTTTAAATTTTTTATTTGGAGACAGGATCTCACTAGATCGCTAAATTACCCAGGCTGGGCTCAAGCTTATGAGCCTCTTGCCTCAGCCTCCCAGAGTGCGGGATTATAGGCATGCAACACCTCACGCAACTTGAATTGTTTTCTTAATTTTCCTTTTCTAAAGTAGAGAAAATTATTATTATTCAAAGAAATGCAAACTATTTGAACGGTGCTTAGCACCTACTGAGCATTCAATAAGTAGTAACTATGGTAACATCATCTAATCGATATCATTGACTAAAAACTCAGCATCCCAGTGTACTAATTATTTACTATTCATTTTATCATTTAATCCTCAATAATTTTCTGAGGCAGGCACTACCAGTGTTTTTGTGTTTGCAACCAAAACTCAGAGGAAGCTTGTCCGGAGACACAAAGCTAGTGAAAAATAAAGCTGAGAGGTGAGCCGTGTGGCACGGCTTGAGACCTGACCGCTTTTCCTCTGTTGCTTTTTGGGATGGAAGGGTCTTGCTTCGTTCCCCAGCGATCCCTCTGCTCTCCTCGGGTCTAGCTCAGGGTACAGCTGTGGCAGCCCCAGCACATTCAGCTGAACCCCAACTCTTAATTGTTGTTCATGTATTTTATGGAACCTCCCCTTGGATTATTCGTGATTTTATTTGCCCTTAAATTAAGCATGGCTTGTGGGTTTTCAAGATAACATAATGCAAGAAATATATCTTTGTCTTTCCCAGACAGCTAACAATGAAGTTTAGTCATCAATTCAACCCGTCTTTATTGAACACATACTCTATGCAAGGCATTGTGTTAGGACTGAGCTGCATATTTGTGAACTACCCCGCCTTGCTGAATGTATAAAATCTGCAGCCACTGAAGTGTTTAACAATGTAACACTGGGAGACTTTCCTAGGGGGCTCAGGACTAGCATAGCATTGCTACAATCGTTGCTCTTTGACATGATCCTTGCAGTGATAGAAATGCAACTAGAAAATTTTAGCAAGTCAAAATACAAGGTATCCAGGTATTTTTGAACAAGACTTTTAAATGCCAGTGTAGCTAAATACTGTGTTTGGAAGTTATTGAACTAAAAGGTTGTCTTTTTATTTCTCTATTTGATCTAGTTACTCTGCATGCCGCAAAATAAAAGACTAAGGAACTGGGCATAATCCCAGTGCTCTGGAAGGCTGAGGCAGGAGAGTGAGAAGTCCAAGGCCAGTCTGGACTGAGTGACAACTCGTCTCAAAATTTTAAAGTAAATAAAAGGCTGGGAATGTAGCTCAGTGAGATGGCCTTAGATTTAGTTCCCCAGTACTGCCAAAAAGTAAAAAAAGATTAAAGACATATGATTAAAGATAATATGACTGTTATTTGCAACTGATCAGCAGGAAAACTTAGGACCAATGTAAGTTTAATTAAATGGTAGTTTATATAATATACACAAGTCAGTGGCTTTTACATCTAATCACAACTAGTTAGAAAACAATCAGCAATCAACTAAAAATAAAAAAAAACGAATTTACCAAGGAAGGTGTGGAGTAGTAAGAAAACCACAAAATGTGAGCAATGTGGAAAGACTTAAAAAGCAACGTATGCCAGTGTGCTGAGTTCAGATTTCAGTTTCCCTTAAGTGGTCTCCTTACCACAGTCTTAAAATCCAAGTGTCATTAGGGTGGGGAGTGGAATGCGAGCACTTTGCAAAAAGTGTAAATGTGACTTGCAGCCTGTAACAGCGGAGGGCAGGCGAGTGCCCTGTGTGTGACTCAGGTGCACTGCCGCTCGGGTGGGTCCAGCCCAGCGATTGTTCATGTGACCTTCTGGAGTAGGGTGCGGCCACCCAGATAAAGGGTTGCGGTGTAGCAAGGTGGCCCCAGGGTGGCAGGATAACGGCTCTGGGCCGTTGCCCTGCCTGGCAAGTGGCACCCAGCTGGATTAATAAATGAGGAAGAGATTGTGTTTGCGCCATCCACGGCCCCCCAGCATTTCAGGGAGCCCCACTTCACTTATGTGGGACAACAGAGGCCAGGACACACAGGCCCCTACCCAGAAGACTTAGATTTCACTTTAGGAAAAATAAAATACGCATCTAAGGAAAAAAATACTTAAAAGGGGCAGGAAAGTGAGCTTCGGGGGCAACGGCTGCCCAGGCTCCAGGGCTGGGCACCCACCTGCAGGCCCGCGGTAAACACCGTGTGCTGTCCTGCTGTGACTCCCTGGGCTCCCTGGCGTCTCCAGTCAGGTCACCAGACTCAACCCTATGTGCCGTCTCAGTCCTCTCCTCTGTCCTGATTCTGGAACCTTCCTTAGGCTTCCCTCCACCCTTCACAACCTTCCCCTCCTGTCCTCTCAAGTACGAGGGCCTCTCTGTGCTGCTTTTTATCATCAGCTATGCTTCGCTAAACCTTTCTTTAGTAGTTGTGCCTAATTTCCTCTTTTCTTAAAAAAGCCAGTATTTCTAAGGACTCTTTCAATTTCATGCTAAAAAAAAAAAAACCCTCAAACCATGACATAATAGAAAACATGGGAGTTTACCAAAAAAAGCAATAGAAATAAGCAATAAAGATACAAAAAACTGTGAACATGAGATTTTCTTGTTTCAAACACTCAGAGCCTAGTGTGGAAAGAGGTCAATGAACCCTCAGCTGCAGGTAGCCATGGAGTCATGGGTGGGAATCTGTATCAGGGTTGGGAAACACTGGAAGCTTTACCTTTACCTGGCAAAGCCAAGGCTGCTGTCCCGATTTCAGACAAAGCTTTATAACTCAGCGCAGTAACGACAGCCGGAATAGCTACATTGCTTGTGTTCTGATCCTCTGAGCCAGAAAGAGCAGGGTAATTCCTTACCTGGACTTTTTTTTCCCCCACCGATGGTAGAGATTGAATCTGGTACCTCTTGCAAGCTAGGTAAGCACTTCACCACTGAGCTATATCCCTAGCCCTTTGCCTGGAGCTGATCATCGTAGGTCCCTGAGCAAGCTTTCACATACATATGCATGTTAACATAAACACGTTTCTACTACAGCGTTTGCAGGAAAGGAAATGAGTAACACCAGTGTGTAATTATTTATATGATGCCGCATGCATTCAGGTGAATACAGCCAGTCTTGTATCTGTGTCCTTGGAATCAACCAACTGCTCACAAATACTTTTTAAAAACCCCTTATTGGGGGCTGGGGATTTAGCTCAATGGCTTAAGCGCTTGCCTGGCAAGCACGAGGTTGTAAGTTCAATCCCTGGCACCAAAAAAAAAGAAAAAAAAACCAACAACACATTAAAAAAAAAAAAACCCTTATTGTCTGCACTGAGCATGTACTGACTTGTTTTTTATTCACTAAACAATGTAATGTAGCAGCTATTTATATACTACTTGTCCAGAGATGATTTCAATTATGTGGGGCTGTACATAGGTTATGTGTGACTACCATGTCGTTTTCATGAGGTGCTTGGACATCTGGAGTTTGGCCTCCTGGGAGTCCTGGAACCCTTCCCCGTGGCTACTGAGGACAGATTGTTTCGTGGCACTGTTAAAATTACCACACAGATCAATAGTGACGTGAATTTGACTTGTGCCACTTTTACAGGAAAATGTTATATTTTATGGGGTGCCTCCTCCCAGTTTATTCCTGAAAGCCTGATCCCTGCATTACTGTCCAGGACGTGGAGGAGGGGTGTTTTAGCAGATATTTAAACCTTTGTGAGGCCAAAGGAGGGGCCCAAACTCAGAGGACTCCTATCCCTATCGGAAAAGGAAAAATCCCAGAATCTCTTCTGTAGTGTTTGACTTCCTGCAGTAAAAATGCATCTTTTATATTCAAAGATAAGACAGATTTCTTAGTTTAGGGGTAAAAAAAAATGCCTTTTGAAGCCGGTCTCCCAGCACTGTATTTCTCATTAGTTTCCTGGCTCATCTCCTCCCAGCTATGTACACATTTTGGGACGTGGTGACTTTCTTTTAGACAGTGATTCACTGTGTGTGTGCACCCTGAGAAGGTCCAGGCTGCGGTCAGTGACCTTAGAGCTATGGTAAATGCTGCCCGAGGTAAGAGTGGGTGAAGGCCGAGGAGACAAGACTTGGACAACACAAGATGTTCGGCCTCACTGCACGTGAACTTGGGGAACCTTAGAAGCACCCAGTGATCAGCTGAATGGAACAGGTTTCCCTTTAGGCTCTGTGCTGTTGACAGTAACCTTGGCTGGACTCTTTTTAAGTTTCTTTTTAGTTTCTTTTATCTGCAGATTTGGCTTCTGTCATGGCTATGGTAAATTTTTTTAAAGCAGAGATCCAGAGATAATGTATTTGTGATGGTAGAACATACTTTTGGGTACACAAAAAAGCAAATTCTGCCCCTGATCATAGTCAGGAAAAGTTCTTTCTGAGGTATGAGGAACGTGTTTTCTGAGCTGTGTCACTGGGCAACCTGCCTTATGCAAGGGAAGTTTTCCTGTGACAACTGGTGTTGGCTTGCTAATATCCTGCCACTTCTAGATAGTTCTGATGCATTTGCTTTTTATTGCCCATGGCATTTATTTTACGGCAGACCAGTGATGCTTCTGCAACCCTGATTATTGACACAGAAATAGATGAGTAAACCAGAGGACAGTTAGCGCTCCTGTTTCTTCAAGGTCACAGGACTTTAGCTCAAACCCTCAGTATGTTACACTCTAGGGTTCTGGGACTTCCCAGACCTGTGTTCCCATGGCCGCCCGTGCTCATCATGGGCTGTAGGATATTCATGATATTACAACCCATTGTGCTCTGCTAGGGAAACACTTTCGCCATTTCATTTTCTATGAAAAGTAAACTCAGTTGTGATTGTATGGATTCAGTGACATCACTGAAGACAGGAAGGGTTGTAGGTAAAGATGGTGTCGCCGTCTTCCTCTAGTGTGCCATCCACTCCCCCAACTCTGCTGCCTTCCAGGGGTCCCAGCCGCTGACCCCGGAGTTTTCTAATGATCTGCAGGTCCAGGAAAGTACAGGGTGGTCCGATCAGTTAGGCTTCTATGGGAAACGCCCTCCCAGGTTACTCCGCCACTTCCTGCCATCTGTAGTCATGGAAAACACATTTGTCCAGCTTTGCAGTGCCGATGACAGTGTGACATGATGCTCGTGGTGCCCTCCGCTGATGGGGGGGCCCAACAAATCGGCATGTATTAGGCCCTTCCAGGCACCAGCACTGAGAAGGCACAGCAAGGGAAAGAACCTTTCAAAGCCTTTTCCATTTGGGAAGAACATTCTGAAGTTTCAGGACATTAGAGCCAAGAGGGCTCTTGGAGGTCATCTCTGTGAGCCCTTCATCCCTAGACAGATGGGTACATAAGGACTAAGACCAACAGTTGCCGGGTGGCACAGAGGGATTGGAATGCGTGGCCTGACCTCCTCATCCCTGTTGCATCTCTAGACATTGCTGAATGAGAAGATACTGACCAAGTGACAGGCGCAAGGGAGAGGCGATGGAGAGACATCAAAAGGCACAGAGCATCACAGTTGGGCAAGCAGGAAAGGAAGAAATAAAAGAAGCCACGGCTCCTAGTGAAAGAGGGGCTATGGGAGTGGTTCACTGGAGAATGGGGCTGTGTCTCAGACAGAATGGCCATAAGTGCCTCTCCGTGAGAACAAAAGAGGCTGATGTGAGAGCAGTGATTTCCCCAAGCCCAGTACCGTTTCATCTTGATTGAACCCAAAATTTCCTCTGATGTCACTTTTCTTAATGTGGGCTATGAAAGTAGGAGTTGGTAAACTTCTGAGAAATCGGAACATAAAGATCGGTTCATCTTTTCAGACGTTGGGAAATCAGAGCATATTTCCCAAGGTCTGAAAAGATGAACCGAGTACTAACAAAAATCACTCTGCTCTCCATTTATTGAAATCCCTGGTGCAGGTTAAATTGCTCCAACTAGTGAAATTAAGTTTGATAGCATTAATAGAAGGACCACACACAAGGCCAGAATATGGGTTACTACAGTCCGGAAGTTACACAACAGGAGACTGATTAGAGGGGGTGGTAGAGAGAAAACGGAAATACTGTTGGTCTTCTCATTTTTAATGCATGGAGGAACACAAGAAGCAGTCATTATGGGATGGATACTCTTCCTTTTCTGCTGGTTCTCTATGATTTTTCACTCTGACTCAGCATACAAATCATTTTTATGTATGAGCCGCTAACTTGAGCCAGTCACATATAGCCTTTTTTTCCCCCTATCACTGAGCTACACCTCCAGGCCAACTCTATCTTTAAAGTTTTATTGCATGTAAGGAATAAAACTCATAAAGCTAAAGTAGAACGTGGATATTTAAGAATAGGAGACTTAGGTGGAGAAAGGTCATGTAAAACTAGAACTAGAAATTTGAAAATGGAAATGCTTTCTGTCATTAAAGTCTGTATATTCTTTTTATCATGGCTTCTTAACATCTCTTCCAAAACCTAAACGGAGATGCCAGGGTTATAGCTAAGTGGCACAGCATCTCTCTGGCAAGTGTGAGGTTGTGAGTTCAATTCATGGTACCCCCCCCCAAAAAAAAACGCTAAATGGTTTCATCAACACATGCCCGAGATGGCTGTGTGGCCCAACACTTCATGATGCTTCTTCCAATTCTTTTTTTTTTTTTTTTTTTTTTGGCACTGGGGATCGAACTCAAGACCTCGAGCTCACCAGGCAGACGTTTAAGGCACTGAGCTAAATCCCCGGCCCCAGCTTCTTCCAATTCTTGTGCCCATCAGCGTGTCATGGATTTTGGATTTTCACTCTCACAGTTCACATGATTGAAGGAGAACCTGGTTCACCGCCTACTTCACTCCTAGAACTCAGTGCCCTTTGAGAAGTGACCACAGTCAACTCGGCGGTGACCAGGGAGCCAGGCGTCGTGGCTGGGCTGGGCTGCCTCAAGGTTTCTCCTCACCCAGGAACTTGGATTCCTATCTAGGGAAAACCCATGCCCTTGTGTCTATGATATAAGCAAATTGTTTGAAGCTTGTATTCGAATAACACCTTAGTCACATTTTCCAGGCTACCCATCGAAGAATAAAATTGAATAATAGCTGCAGATGTGATACCTATAAGATCACTGCAGGAAATACCAAGAGTTTATTTTCTAGAACAAGACCACTACACCATGCCCACTCACGTGCATGTTCAGCCTTCACCGGCTGTGCTTTCTCTGGGTCGTGATCGCCTCCTGTGTCTCAGGCTGACTTGGCCACCTGGTCCAACACACACAAGAACAGTTCTAAGTGCTTCTCCCAACTGTTGCCAGCAGCCTAAAGGACTTAGCTCTCGGTACTGTGGCGCTGATCTATCAGGAGTGTCCTGCCTGGCGTCCCGGATGGGAGGGCCACTGGAAGTGAACCAGGGAGAAATCTACACCCTAACTTTGAAAATACTACAAAAAACCAAACAGACAAAGAACAACAGCAAAATGGCCCTAGTAGAAGCTACAAGTATAGAGTAGAATCATGAATTTGTTAAAAATGAAAACTCTAAGACAAATGATAACACAGACCAAGCACCCAACTTAGAATCATTTCCACTTAAACCTGAGTGATGATTTTTAAATAAAAATTTGATCTTGTCCATCCTCAAGGTCTTCAGTTGCTCCTCAGGAGATGTACTCAAGCACTCTGCAGTGCCTGGAAAGCACGCTCAGGAGGGACCCTCTGCTCCCCAGCCTCACCCGTGCTCCAGAGGCAGCCAGACGTGCAGGGCGCACTGGTCGTGATGCTGGTGCACTGAAGCAGCCTGTGCTGAGTTCCTCACAGGCTCGGAGCCAGGCTGAGTCCTCCCCTTCCCTCAGACCGAATTCGCTGCACCAGATTTCTTCTGAGCTGCAGCCTGGGGAAGGGTCTTGCCATCCGCCCCATCAGCCTTTTCCTCCTAACACATCTGCTCTCTGGCACCAGCCTGTTTCCTCTGACCCTGGTTGAGTTACAGTGTCCAAGAAGTCCTAGTGTCTTAGTTACCATTGTACCGATGCCGCTACACTAGGCCTGGCCAGCCCTTAGAAATAGGATCTGAGTAACGCATAACTGATAAAACAACAACAACAAAAAAGACGGCACCTAGTCAGTGCTGAGTCACTAGTAGAACAAGAGCTGCTGAAAGTCACATTTCAACACACAAGGAGGCAGCGTGCTCTTTAGAGCCGTTAGATTTCACTAAAGATATGTGTTCCAGGTTCCAAGGAGCAAAAGCAGGAAGGGTCAGAGGTAAGGTTAGAACTAGGACTAGGGTGAGATCGAACCTCTGGGTCTTGAGAAATACACGACACTGCTGCAGCCTGCCCTAGGGTCTGTGCAAGGGCTTGCAACTAACCGAAAAGACCCAGGCTGGAGTTTGCAGAGGTCTGAGATTCCAGTCTAGGGCTTATCTGCTTTATCTCATAGGCCTTGGGAAACCATAAGGAATTTGTAAGTGTGCTGCAGAGCATGCTCGCCTGGCACGTGCAAGATCCCAGGTCTCATCCCCAATAAAAGAAAAAGAAAAAGCATGAGCCAGTTTTTCATAATCCAGACAGTCCTCAAGGTATGATGGTTTGTCTTAAAATTTTTGAACTTTACCATAGACTGAAAGTAATACACATTTGGTGGAAACTACACTTTAGAATGTAAAGCTCGGATCTTTTCCAGGGCTGTCGGTGTGTGGGTCATCACTCTGTAAAGATGGGCCGCTCCCCACTCCCTCTGCAGTCCAAGTAGGAGTACTGGTCGCTCCACATAGGCTGTTGCTTAGCCATAGTGCTCGGTGGCTTTGGTGTATTACATGCATTTTCTTCTATTTTCATTTCAGAACGGCTTTATTGGGATACAATTGCATTGTAAGTTGAGGACATTTGTATAGCTGGCTGGAATAGTTTTGCTAAAGAACATACTGGGACTCCTGGAGCAATACATTTCCTGCAAACACTTCCTTAACTTTGACTCACAGCTGGGTCTGGTGTCTATAAGTACCCACAAACTTACAGAGTCAAAATAAAACAGGTTGTTCATTTGCATAGATGACCCAGACATTGCTGGGAGGTTGATGCTTACCCTGTTGATGTTTTTTTAAGTGTGTGCAGTGTTACCCTGTCAGCAGTTGGGATGGGACCCCCAGTGCATTCAATGGCAAAGTCGGATGCAGCTGCAGTAGCAGTATCACTCAGGCTAGCGTCCCACATATGATTTGCGAGCTCCTGTTATACAGGGGTGCACAGCTGGTCTCATTGCCCCATCCCCCCAGGCCACTTTCTTCCTCTGGTAGAGAGCTGCTCAAGTTCCTCCCCCTCCTCACATGCGTTTGCACTGTAACAAATGCCACCAGGGCTCCGAAGTGAATTACTGACCGTGTGCAAACCTGTCACAAGCTGTGTCATTAAACACAGCACTGTGGTGATGACCGTTCTGCTCCCTGGGCCTCTCTCTGTCCCACCTCCCACTGACCTGGCCACCTCCCATTCCAAGTGGAGGGACCCATTAAGGGCACCAGGGGTCCTTTCTCCATTAACACGGTGGCGTTTTCGGACACACAGCTGCCCTGCTCCGCCTCTTGTAGCTGCAACACAAGTGCACGTGTGCCAATCTAAGTACTTGCACCTGTGACAGTTTGGGTGGCACCCACTTCATTCGTTCCAGTGGCAAAGGGGACTCAAACAGTAAATTCACAGTTCAGCAAAAAAATAACAGTGCCATTATTTAACCAACGTGGCCTGAAATTCTTCAAATATACGCATCTGAAGTTTTCTCCTACACCAAAGGACTCCCCACTTCCCTGAAATGCAACGAATAATTTTGCTCACTCAGAGACAGTGCCAACCATTTCATCTCCCACCCGCAAGACCGACAATTTGTTTCGGAAGAAACAAAGCTGACAAAATTGTTTGTGTCGACCGCCACCAAAACTTGCCTCAGCTGTGAGCATGTTGCCACAATCTTTTCTCTATCTTCGAGATAGCAGCCTTTCCCCCAAGTGATTTTTTTGTTATATTTCAATAAAAGGAAAAAATACATCTAGAAGAGTTCCCCTCTGCCCTGAGTAATTTCTCATAGCTTGCTTGTGTACACTGCCTGGTTTTCAGCAGCTATTCTCTGTGCCTGCTCTTAGGAGCCTGGGCTGTGGTTTATTTGAATGCAAAAGATCCACCCAAGACATTACTGAGAATGAGTCCCATATACATTTCCAGGAGAGCCTCCTTGAAATATTTTTTGGGTAGGATAAAAGCATTCAGGACTTAGTGAGGCACTGATGTTATTAAAAAATTTATCCAACTCAGGCTGGGGGTTTAGCTCAGCAGCATAAGTACCTGCCTTGCAAGCACGCGGTCATGAGTTTGATCCCTAGTACCAAAAGATAAAATAAAATAAATTAAAATAAAATAAAATACTTATTCAACTCTAATCAAGCACTATCAAGTCTGGATCATCCAGTCCCTGAGGTATCAGGCCCGCCGGCCCATCTTTGTAACCACCCATTGCCCAGCGTGACTTGGAGGCCGTCTTTTCCATTGTCCTCTTCTTACAATGTTATGTGCACAGACAGGAGGGAGGACAGGATGGAAAGAAGCCCCACCATTTTTTCTCAACAGGGTCCCACTATGTAGTTTAGGCTGACCTTGAACTGCCAGAGATCCTCCCTGCCTCAGCCTCCTGAGTGCTGAGATTACAGGCGTGCACCATCACGCACAATGAATAGCTTTTTTTGTTGTAGTTTTGAAACAGGTTCTCACTACACAAGACAAGATGGCCTTAAACTTTAACTGATGAAATAAGTTACATCAGTGAGGAAATCTGAAGCAAACAACTTAATGAATTTGGACTTTCCTTTGAGGTAGGAGTTTGAGAGTGTCTCACTACGTGGGCCAGGATGGCCACGAACCTGCAGTCAGCCTCCTGAATTTGAGAGTTACGGTGCGTGTCCTCACACCTGGCTGCCTTTCTGGATCCTTTCTGGATAGCCTGCTGCTTCTCCCTACCCTCCACATGGAGACTGGGTCAAAGCCAGGGAGCAGCAGTTAAGATGCATTAGAAGCTGCTGGTGCCCTCAGCAGATGGATGAGAGTCCAGCACCACAGTGCCTCGGTCCAGAGCCTGAGATGTCTAGTGACCCGAGGTCCTTTCTCAGCATCTTGCACACAGGCGAGCACATGGGGTTCGACAGCCCCGTCCTCCCTGCACTCTCTCTAACCACTTCCTCTGGATTAGCTGTCCAGGACAGGACATGGTTTGCGTGAGCAGGTCTGCTCACGATGGACAACAAAATGCAGGGTTTGTGGCCCACTTCTCTTTCTCAGGGCATCTTCTGTCAGGGCCAGCGTCTGTGGAAATGGCTCTGTGCCAGGATGAGGGAGCTGGGATCTGATCTAGTGGACAGAAGATGTTGAAATCATCCCACACTGCCTCTGCGGCCTTGCTGACCTAGGCTGGCAGGGAATCCAGGGGCTCGGCATTCAGATCCCACAGAGAGGTGAGGAGGCAGCCATGGTTTTCTCCAGGAGATTGGTTCTCACCTGGACTGTCACAGCTTGTGGTCTCCTTGGTGGCTGCAGCAGTGAAAAGCAGCCCATTTCTGTGACAAGAGTCACAGAACTGGAGCTAAGGGTGTGGGTGACTTTGGAACTGTTCCTCATCACATAACCAATACATGCTGTGTGATGAGCCACAAATGCTGCAGATGCTCAAGGAGGCACGAATGCCACTTGCACTGGACTCCTCTGTTAGGATTTCACACTTAGCAAGGCTGGGGGAGGGTCCAGAGATCTCCGAACGAACAAACAAACGACAAAGAGCTGCTTTCGTTCCCTGATCAGTACCTCCTCTCCTTGACAGGACGATCTTATTTCTCCTCTTTCTTAAACTGGTTTTTATTTTTAGGGTCGATCCATCATGAAAAATACATATTTCCTTAAAACTTCATCATGATTTTGTTTTGAATTTGAGCCCCGTGAAAGAACGAGCCGCAGAATGTGAACTGCACAGCCCGCACCTGTCGTTTATAGCGTGAAGAGAGAGGGCCTCACTGCCCCACCGCCTCTACTTTCCTGTGTTTCCCCACAAAGTCCTAAATCCTAACCTTCTCAAATGCTTGCTAAAGAAATCTGAACCCCAGACCCAAAAGCTATTTCAAAACGTAAGATTTATAAGAAAACTGACTATAACAACTGAATATATGTAGACAGGGAAGGTGAGCCGCTGATTCACTGTGGAACATGACTTTTCCAAGTGCAGGCGCAGTCTTGCTGGTACACAAGCCCAGGGCCACGGGATAATTTATTGATTCCACTGGGAGAAAAGAAATTCTCAGTTCAGTGATGCCACATTATATCTGTATTATCAGATGCTTCAAATAAAAGTCAATTCCAATAATGATCATTTCTAAAACATCTAATTCATAGAATCTAAATTTTTTTTTGGAAGTTCATTTGGTTGGCATTATTATGAACACTATTGGGTTCAAAAGTTCTGAATTTGAAAAGGAAAATACTTTGTGATAATATAAATACAAATATTGATGACAGATATGTAGTGTAAACTTTGATTCTCTACTACATTTAAGAAATTATGGATCTGAAGTGGATTTGCTTGTAGCACGTATACTTTATAACTGCTGGTAAACAAGCTTACTGTTCTACCAATTCAGTGCATTTGAATAGATTTAACCAGAACTCTATGAACGTATTAACAAGGGAATATATATTGAAACCCATAATCGAGTTTATGATACTGATAATGTTGAACACATGAAACTGTTTTTTCATGGCACAGTTTGTTCCATTTCTTTTCGCCTTGTTGCTCATCAGCAATTCCAATTTAGAAGCATTTGAGCCTTTGGAGGACTCTGTTTGAGACCTTCGGTGCTGCTAACATTTTTTGTAGGTAGTTCCGTTAGCTACTAATTCTATTTGATATACAAAGAGTTAGGAATTTTAAATGCCAGTATAGTACTTAACAATTGGAACAGCAAAAAGTGTAAGTTTCTAGCAAATTGTAGTTAGAAAGGAGAGAAAATTTAGAAATAGGGTGTCATTTATCTTTATCCCTGCAAAAATGAGAATGGAAATGAGAATTTCAGTGGTATAGCATATCTTAATTCTGAAGCACTAAGTTTTGATTCAGAATATTTCAATTCAGGGGAAAACTTTTAATGTAGTGGTTTTCAACTGGATAAATTAAATATTCTGTACCAAGATTGGGTGGATGGAGAATGCTTACTCATATTTACATATGAGTAAACACTCAAAAAATCATAAATGGTAGCAACTTTTTGGAAAAATTTGTTTAATAAATATATGCATCAAAGAAAGACATGCTAAAAAGTTCTGAAAGACAGTATTTGTGAAAATATTTGACCTGAGATACCTACAATTTCAATATACAAAGTTCAATTTTGGTCTGGGCTTGTCAAATACTATAAAGAGTATTTTCTCAATGAAAAACATTGTGGATCACAGCAGAGTCAATTAAAGACATAACTCAAAATTTATTAGTCATAAAATTAAAAGACTTCAGATAATCTTATGAACGTGTATTTATTTGCAGCCTAGGGATCAACTCCAGTGCTTTTGCACTGAGCTATATCCCCAGCCTTCATTTTTTAAAATTTTGAGACAGGTTCTCTTTAAGTTGCCAAAGCCAGGCTAAAACTTTTGATCCTCCTCCCTCAGTTTTTTTTTTATAATTTTATTTAAAGAGAAACAAAACAAAACAAAACAAAACAGAATAAAGGGTAGCAACAATACAGTATTCCAAGGAAAAAAACAACAACAAAAAAACCTAAAAAAATTATTGCTTGACAAGTTACATACTGACTTCTTGGAAATAGTTGTTCAATTTACAAAGTTAAAACATGTAAAGTAGACATTCAAACAGTGAGACTGTCAACAGTTCTGCTCCACAATCTGACAAAAACAGCGATATGGTCATCCATCTTACCCATGCAAATATACATGCAATTATATCAAAAGGGTAAAATTAAACACAATAAAACAGAACAAAG